>LPNX010079075.1:1395707-1472860 GCA_001517045.1 Pseudotsuga menziesii | reverse complement strand
TTCAGCAGCTTCCCATCTTCGTATCCAGTCATGATGACTCAGTTGTCAGAGGACTTTCTTATTTCTACGATTCCATCAAACATGTGGATGGAATGGCCTCGCCGTCGAATCTCCACCAAGGACAGCAGGCTTCTCTGCAACTCTGGAAGATAGAGAACGTTCTTCAACAAGAAATCAGGGAATCCAGGCTTCTTCAGTCGAATGGTGCCCATTCCCTTTGGTTTAAGACTTGACTTATCTGCAAAGTAAACTATGCCATCTATTGTTTCATTAAGTTCTTCAAAACAGTCTTTTCTAAATGTCATGTGTGATGTTGCACCAATATCAAGCAACCAACAATCTTTGTAAGATGAAAGTGAAGTCATTTCATTAATTCCAAGATTACAATGTGCAACAATACAAGAATCAGAAGATTTACTAGCATCTTGATTTTTACTGTCATCTTTCTTCTGGTTATGCTTGTCTTTGATGGAGTCCCACGAAGCCCAACACTGATCTGATGTGTGCCCAGTCTTTCCACAACGCTTGCACTGCAACTCTGATCTTTTGTTTCTGCCCCCTCTGCCTCTAAAGTTTCTTCTTCCTCGTCTTCTCTTACTGCAATCTCCCTTGGAAGGGTCTTTGGTGTGGTTCTTTGCTTTTTTAGCAAAGCAAAGTGATTCTAAAGATGCTATAGACTGCATTTTTACAACTGTTAATGTAATTTACAATATTGATCTTAATATGACAAAGAGAAAAACAATAACCTTGCAGGTCTAGAGTCTCTGCCAAGGTGATTTACAATAAGTTCATTTACAGAGAAAATATGCTGTCAATAAGTTCTCACCAAGCAGCACCCAGAGAAATGAGTTCTCTGGTCAACACACCCAAAAGACTCCACGCAGGCAGCTTCAAGAACTTGCAGCAGCAGAAAAATTGCTCAGTGGCAATATTCCCAATTGCACGAGCAGTCTCAATGCAATCAACACCAACAAAACAACGTATAGCTTTCACAAGATTCTTCAATGTATGATATATCAGTCAGCATACATTATTCTTCAATATTCAGCATAATATCAGTCAGCATATCAATCACAATATATCAGTCAGCATGATATACAGCATACATTATTATTCAGCATAAAAGATATATATCAGTCACTCCACGCAGGCAGTAGTCTAGGGTAAATTTACGGTTTGTGTATTCCCAAAACGCATCAGCTTCAACACATGCAGCTAGCTTAACCAACGCAGGCAGCTAGCTCAACGCAGCTATCTCCAACACAAGCTATCTCCAACGCGGCTATCTCCAACGCAGCATGCATGCAGTCTTCAGCATAAAAGATAGGTATTATGCAGTCTTCAAGTTGCAGCAGTCTTCAAGCAGGCTCTTCATCTTCGTAATTTATATGAAAGCACGGAGGTCCATCCGTATTTGCAAACTGAAAGGATGCTCGATACCATGCCCCGTCGTCTAGACATTTATATTCCAGTTCTGGATCATTATTTTCCACGTTTGGATTGTGCTATTCAGTAGAAATGGCCTCTTCAGCATCGGCCATTAGATAACTCTATGAAAACTTTGATCAGCAAGATGCTGTTAAATACGATGGGCAGATGCCAAGTAATAATTGTTTAAGCTAATGCCTGGATGCGCTTCTAAGTGAACTTACAACTTTCTCACCCAAAAACCACTTAGTTCTTGATCAGGGATATAAAACAGAGAAAAGCGCAGTCAAATCTCCCTAGGCAATACGGTTAACAATCTATTTAAAAATTATCAGAGTTGTCTGCATAAAGGAGTCAATATAATATTAGTGCATGCGAATTACTAATGGCTGCTGCTTTGACGGTAAACGGAGTTACCTCTCCTCACAAACTGCTGAGAGGGAGTGGAATATAGCAGCAGCTTGCCGTAACATAGGGACCCTCAGTGAAGCTATATCGATTCCTGGTGAGGAGAACCAATAGCCGCTTCAATGCAGAGATTCTAATTCCAATGTCGACCTACAGGCAGGCGGGCATATATATCATTAACTGCGGTAAACCCAGAGGGGTGATTGTTGCAATTGAAAACCCACAGGGTATTATTCACGCACAGCATTCTCTTTCTCATAAACTGTCAAACAGAGAAGGATGGGAGGACTGGGAAAATGGGGAATGGCTGAACACACATCCAAATACACAACAAAGACAAATGGAAGTCGCAGCTTCACAAGGAATGCAGAATTAGGGTTAGGGTTAGGCAGGTCTCCAAGAGAATAACGCATGGAAATGACAGACTGACGGAGCAGGCAATCTGGCAATGGACTAGCAAGCAGAATGCCAGGACTGAAATGCAGCAGGCAGGAGTTATGGCTAATAGCCAAGCTCTGATACCACTTGTTAGGTATAACTCCCGATTCTATATTATTCCAATGCCAATGCATATATTTATACATTTCAGGCGGTGGTTGAGATTCCGACCGGTCTATCCATATTCCTACGTAACTGTTCAGCTTCCTATTCTTTATTTATTTATTTACAATATATAATCCCTACGAATTATATTCTAACAAAGGAAAACACACCCTAGAATAATGCATTAATGATTAAGTCCTAGGAAACCAAACCTTTTACATAAAGTCATCATGCTAACTCATTTTATTACAATTCCCCATGGGGTATGAACATGTTAAAAAAAATTTAGAAAGCCCTAGGAAGGCATGCAAGGACTTCTGAACTTGAAAATTGAACAAGTGATTGCTCATCTTTGGCGGCTCATTTAGAAATCCAACTTAGTGCAACTTAGTTGGTAACATCTGGCTCCAACTGTGCGACGTGTGATTGATCTGAATTCTGTGGAAATCGATTATACGAGAAACCTAGAATCTTTGGTTCCTGCACAAAACTAAGATAAACCCATCATATGTATATATATAACCAAATGAAATAATAAGTTGCATTTTATGATACAAAGTAATATACAATAAAAGAAATTAAAAATATTTTCTACGTACAAAAGAAAAATTAAGCTAGGAAATAAAATGCAGAGGAAGGGTTAGAAATCCATGATACAAAGATGCCCCCATGGGCATCAGATGTTGTCACTGAAGAATAACTTCAGAAGTTGCCCGTTCACTGGCAGAGTCTACTTTTCACCATCCATGTCGCTTAAAAGAAACGAATTAACATCGGCTATGTCATGAATGATGTAGGGACCCATCCACAAGTTGTCAAACTTTCCATGTTTGCCAAGTTTTTCTCTTCATTTGTCCCATAGTAACACTGTATCTCCCTTCCGAAAGGTTCTAGGCCTAGAAGATTTGTCAAATTTTCTTTTAACTTTATCCTGACTTATGATACTCTTATCCACTTCCTTTCTCCTGATTTCATCCAACTCTACCAACTCACGAATTATGCTCTGATAATCATCCTGGTCTAACCCTGAACCTTGCAGAATCTGATACACTGGTAACTTGAGATGAACTGGCAAAGTCACATTTGTGTGGTAGACTAACTCAAAAGGAGACTTCTCGGTTGCACTTTTCTTAGTGATTCGATTTGCCAAAAGTGCAAACTTGATTTTACTATCCCAAGACTACTTATTATCGCCAATAATGTTTTTAACAATAGCCATCAAGTTTTTATTGCTTGATTAGCAAGACCATTTCCTTGGGGATAGTAATTCGAGGAATGGGGCAAGAAAATTCCATACTTGAAACAAAATGATGGCATTGCTATTGAACTGAAGGCTTTGGAATTAGCAGTGGTTATCTTAGCAGGCACCCCAAACCTAGTAATGATTTTATCTTCAAGAAAATCCATGACTACTTTCTCGGTTGTTGCTTTAGTAGGTATAGCCTCTACCCACTTGGTAAAATAATCGATTGCGGTCAAAATCCAAGTGTAACCATTACATGAATTATCCTTAAACTTACCAATGAAATCAAGATCCCATTGCTGAAAAGGGGCTTGGACCACTACTGGCTTTAGAGGTAGTGCGGCAAGTTTCTATTTTCCTATGAATAGTTGACATTTCTAGCCATTCCTAACAAACTTGTGCACATCAATGAATAAGGTGGGCCAATAGTATCTTGCTCTAAGAATTTGGGCTGTAGTTTTGGCTACAAATTGACCACCACAAAATCTTGAGTGGAATTCTTCCAAGAGTCTTTTAGACTCTTCTTCATCTACACATCTAAGTATGAGACCATCTTGGTTTTTCCAACCCAAACCATCTTGAGTAAGACAATACTTGTGGCTTGTAATCTTAACGACCTTCTTTTGTGGCAGACTAGATGTTCAAGACAAGTTAAGTTGAGGAGATAGAAAATTATATCTAAATACCATTGTTGTTGAAGACGTTGAAGCTCTGTTGAACTAGCCGATGTTGATGAACTGTTTTGACAAATCTTACTTAAGGCTTGCTCATTTCATTCTGTCGTCATTTTGGCAAGACCTTGACCCTCAATCAATTTAGTGGGTTTAATCTCTAAGTCATACTCCTGGATCTTTGATACCCACTTCCCTCTTATACCAAGGCAATCCGGTTGGGATAAAATGTCTTTTATTGCTGAATGGGGAACATAACCAGCTACTTTAAAATATCCAACATAGGTTCTAACGTGTTTTAACGATCTAACAAGGGCATAGGCTTGTTTCTCCATTATAGTGTACTTTAACTCAGAATTCTGCAAGGCCTAATCATAAAGGCAATGGGTTGTTCCTGACCCTCTTTGTTCTTTTGCAACAAAACTCCAGCAATTGTATCTTCCAAGGCGAATGAAAAAATCTGGAACTCTTTGGAATAATCTGGGCTAGTCAAGACTGGGGACCTTGCTATGCAATCCTTGATGCTTCTAAAGGCTTCTTTCCCTCACTATCCCATTCAAACTTAGTATCTTTTTTAAGTAACTTTTACATGGGTTTCATTAACTCAACCAAGTTTGGTAAAAACCTCCTTATGAAATTGATTTGACCATTAAAAGACTACAAGGCTTTCTTGTTATGGGGTAAAGGGACTTTCTTTATGGCTTCTACCCTTTCAGGGTCTATTTTCACACCATCTTTGGAAATAATGTGCCCAAGCAACTTGCCTTCATCTATACCCAAAACCAATTTGGCAGGATTAATTATTAAATAAGAAATAATTAATTAAATAATTATGAAAAGTCAAAAGACATGACTTATATTGAAAAGGTGCAAAATGGCTTATAAAGACTAAGGCAATGTAATTGTAAAACATATCATATCTTAACATTTCTATTATTTATCCATTCATGGATTATTTGGCGTATTTATGCTGGTTATTTTTATATGAAATGGATTTTACGGTTTCATTGGTATAAGAGCCCCTTCTTGGGCAAATTTTGGCTTGTGGCCAATATTTTTGGAGCTTCTCCAAAACTGGGTCTTTGACCGCATAGATTTTTTTACCAACCCTCCTGTCCACAGAGGCCACCCTTCACCTTCTAGCTACATTCCTCACACATCCACCTGCACATTCTCATCTTCCATTCTCCTTCTCCATCTGTTGCCTTACTCCACATATCAACCTCCATTTGTCCTCATACAAGTGTCAAGGTGAGCTTCAACGAAAAGCTTAGACAACCCTAATACCAAGTCAAATCAAGGGCACCAAATCAGTGTAGTCAGACTCGGACTCGGCAAATACTCGACTGGCTTGGGACTCGGCAAACTTGTCGACTCGGATAAGACTCGGATCAGACTCGGCAAATACTCAACAAATATGAAAAAAATAAAAATATAGTAATTTATGTGCACAAAAAACATACATAAAGACATTTCCAATCCATATAAGTTATAAAAACAATTCTATGCAAAATTCACTAGATCATCTCATAAAAATTGATAACACAACATTTGACATTCCATAATACCACATTTCTATGCAAAATAGTGAAATGAAAGAGGATTCCTTGAACACATTCCAAAATAGTACCAAGTTCAAACTTCAAAGTTCAAATACATAACTCAAAACATAGCTAGCTGAAAATAAAAAAAGATAGTGTCTCCAAGTCCAAACTCGAGTCTCATGCATGACTACGAGTAGTAGATCGCCTAGCACAGGCCCTAGTAGAGCTAGTACCAACATCACTAGACTGAAAAATCAACTGTGATGCAGGTGTGTTTGGTGTTTCCATTTCGGAAAATGGAACACTAGAGGGACCCTCGGTCTCCTCATCAAACCAACTCAAATCAGTAGGAGCTTCATCCTCCACTACACAATCAGATACTAGATCAATCTAATCCAATAAAATTGGATCCAAATCCTTTGCTCGCAATTGTTTTGTGAGCATCCGAAGGTTGTAGTATATGTAGACCAACTTCCCCAACCTCTCATGCACCAACCTGTTGCACTTTTTGGTGTGGATGTGCTCGAATACTGACCAATTGCACTCACAACCTAACGCACTGCTAGGCTGACTCAGGATTCTAATGGCAAATTCCTGTAGTTGTGGTGCCTCGGTGCCACAATCTAACCACCAATGGGCTGTTATAAAAAACAAACAAACAAAGATTACAAGTTTTGCAATGTCAAACTTGAAAAAAATAATATTGAAATAAGAATTTTTTGATTTACGTAATTGAGTCTTACATGGCACTTTCTTATCCCTGAGACATTGTGTTGAGCTAAATCCAAACATTCCAGATGATTCCTTGTACATATCTCGCTACAGATTGATGTGGTCTTGAATCTCTTGTCTTGGGTAGATCCTCTCAATGCATAGCATCACACCTCTCATCACCTCAGGATCTTTTTGAATTTTAGACCCAACATTATAGAATATGCTTGGATTGAGATATGCCCCTGTTGCATGTAATGGTGAATGTAGTTGCCTATCCCACCTGGAATCAATAATATCCCATATAGGGAAATATTTAGATTCATCCCCCCTATAGAAGGCCTTGATGGCCTCTTTGGCCCTGTCCATCCCCTCATAAACATATCCCATTGGTGGTTTATCACCATCCATGATCTTCAACACTTTCATAAGTGGCTCTGTCATGCTGACAATCTCAGTGACTTCCTCCCATAAACTATCTCTACGGACAGACAAACTCATAGACATTGCATTTGGTTTTTGTGCTATCTTTATAATGTATCCATTCCCTGCTGCTAACCATTCGTCTCAATGCTTGGTACTCATTAAGAAGGCTTTGGAGGGAGAGAAAGTTTGTTGCAAACCGTGTGACAACAGGGCGACTGAGCTCACCTTCTGTGTACTCTCTCATAAGGCTCAACACCCAAGCATGGTTATAAATGTATTTGGTTATTTGTTTGCACTCGTGAACAACACCTTGCACCCATGCCAACTTCCCAATGTCCTCCAACATCAAATCTATCCAGTGGGCAGCACAAGAGGTCCAAAAAATAGTAGGGTATTTTGCACAAAGCAATTTACCTACTGCCACATAATTTGCAGTGTTGTCCGTGATTACTTGGACAACATGTTTGACCCCCACTTCTTCCACAACCTCTGCTAACAATGTAAAAATCAGATTTGCATCTTTCACATGTGAAGATGCATCAACGGATTTCAAGAACATGGTTCCTTTAGGGCAAGCCACAAGGAAATTTATGATTGTTCTATTCCTCTTATTTGTCCACCCATCAGACAAGATTGTGCAACCTGTAAACTCCCATGAGCTTTTAATGCTCTCCGACTATTCCTTGATAGAATACAACTCCTCATCTAGATCTTTCCCCTTAAGTGCACTGTAAGAGGGGCCTTTGTATCCAGGGCCAACGCCTGCAATAGCATTTATCATGGGCTGATAAAAAGGAGACCTTGCAAGGTTGAATGAGAGGTTGTCATGGTACCAAAACCTCCTCACTACCATATCTGCCTCCTTCCTTTTCCTTTCATTAAAGCTGTCCAATGTTGGTTGAGATCCTAGGGAGGTACGAGGGAGGAAGAAAGGAGAGGTGATAAATGGACTTGACGGAACATTTGATGAGCAACTACCTGGAGGTCCCATTGGAGATCTACCAATCCCTGCAGTTTCAAACCTCAGCCTAAATCTTTTGGCATTTTGTTCTTTGATACTTTCCAAAGCAACGAACATTTCCATTGTGACTTCTTCAGGGCAGCCATCACAAACTACGACATCTTTGCACACAACTCGAGCTAGGTGGTGTTTTAACATGTTTATGGCCCCATACATAGTTGTTGGACAATAATTGCACTTTACTTGATTGTCTTGCCCTGGGACCACCCGAACACAATGTTCCCATGCTTTATCAAGAGGCCTTCTAGGTCTTCCCTTGGGCGCCATGGATCTGGCAGTGGAAAAAGAATAAATTAAAATAAAGTGATTATTTTTATAACAAAAAATTCATAACAAAATTGAATTTAAAAATTAAAACAAAATTAAATGAATTCAAAACAAAATTAAATTTAAAACAAAAATAATTACTTTGGCAGGTTGTGTCAAGCCTCGGACAGCCATCACAGCCTACAGGCTTGTGGGCTGTGATGGCAGCCTCCACATGCTACTGTCACAGCCCAAGAATTAAATGAGGTAAATAACAATTAAATTACATATCCCTATGATATGTGTATGTTTTTGAATAAATAGCATTGTATTTAATAATTTATTGAGGAACCTTTAAAACGGTATTTATTCAAGAACAAACTTAAAATAGCATTGTGCATGTTTTTGAATAAATAGCACTGTATTTATTCAAAAACATACACATATCAAACTGTAATTTAAAAATTAATATGAACATAAATATGAAGAAAAAAACTTAAATATATATGGAAAGGTTAAAAAACTTTAAAAAAACTTTAAAAACTCAAAAAAAACTTAAAAACTTATTTAAATATGACATGAACTGTAGAAAAAGAAGGAAACCAAAAAGCTTATTAATACCTTTACAAGATCAAAATGTTCCTAAGAGAATAATATAATAAAGACTTGATGTATCACACGTATAGGAGTACTAAATGCATCTCCTATATCAAAATAACATTAGATATCGAAAATGTATTTTAAGTTTGATATTATAATATTAGTGTCCGATATTATAAGTTCGAAAATGTGTCTGTTAATAAATTATAATATTAGTGTCTGATATTATGTCATACACATTATTAAACATAAAATTAAACCAAAAACAAAACAAAAAAACCAACCTGTAAAACAGTAAAACTGTTGAACTTGATGTGAAGTTTGAACTTTGAACCCTGCTAACTTGAAAACGAACCCGCGCTGAAGTTGAAACTTGAACCCTGATGTGAACACGAACAGAACGATGATGAAGAACTGCGTTGAACCTTGCTCAGTGTTGATGTTGATGCGTTGACTTCAGAGTTGAACCCGATGAGCATGCGCTGAAGCTCGGACCTCGGACTCAAAGTTCAAACCTCGGACTCAAACCCGTCGACAGTGAAAGAGACGAGCTCGTGGGCAGATCTTAATACGTCGGGGCAATGGAAAATGGAAAGAGCTCGGGAGCGGTGGAAAAAGCTCGCAGGAAAATGTAAACACGTCGAGGGTTGTAACGTTTATCACGAGCCCACTCATCCACTAAGTCAACTGACGGATTTTTTTAGCAATGACTCCATACTCGCGAGTTCGGCGATTACTCGCAATTTTCGGTGAGTTGGACGATTTTCTAACGAGTGTGTCGAGTCATGAGTCTGCAACCCGAGTTTGCTGCGAGTAACCGGTTTCGATCTCACTCGACTGAACTCGTCATACTCGGTGAGTATTACCCGAGTCTGACTGCACTGCTTGAAACAGACTATATGATTATGGAAATTGTTGTTTCATTTGGGCTACCTTTATGGGGTAAAAGTCTTGTTTTGTCTTTAGCATCATTCTCGTGAGACTCCCCCTAGCTTTGGCATCATTTGCTTAAATTGTCTTCATGGCTTCTTGTTTTACTTCTTCAATGGGATTTGACTTGTCTTCTTGACCACTTCATGTCTTCATCAAGGGGCTTTGGGGCTTCTTCAAACTTCACATCGTCATGGCCTTTAGGGACTTCTTTAATAGCTCCACATCATCATTACTTTAGGGGCTTCTTTACAGTTTACATCATCATGGTTATTTGGACACATCATCATCACTTTAGGGGCGGCTTCTTCAAGACACCATCATCTCTTTAGGGGCTTCTATAACTTCACATCAAGACACTTTAGATGGACACGTCATCATTTCTTTAGGGCTTCTTCAATGGTGTTAGGGGCTTACCCCATTTGTGCACAACTCAAAGTGGGCATGTGGAAGCGACCACATGTTATCTCATCCCATGAGGGCCATGTTTAACATACACGCTAAGGGGACCACTTTGGAGTTATATACACTTATGTCAAGGGCCCTTCAAGACTCTTCAAGGCTTCATCAACATTACTCAAACAATCTCCCTTTATCACTGCCACATCATCATCATCACTTAACAGTCTTATAATATGATGATGTAATACCAATAACACAAATCTCTTGACCCTGTTGACATCAATGACAACTCTACTCAACAAAGCATCTATCATCCAAATACTTTTCAGCTAAAAACACTTGCTACGCTATGCTCCAAATAGTAAACGCTTGCTATGCTCCAAATTCTTTCAGCTAAAAACCCTCTCAAGCAATGAAAAAAAGCAGCAAAAACAAAGAATGATTTAAAAAATGTTTTTTCCTTTTATTTTGCTTGGGCCTATGACTCACTAAGTTTAACCAAACTTCCTTTAATCATGCCCAATATGTCTGATGGATTCGCCATCTTCAACTAAACTTTAGGAGAACTCATAATTTGACCTGAGCATATCCAAGGTGGCAGGTCAAAGAGTGTTAGTAATGAATCGGATGGATTCGCCATCTTCGACTAAACTTTAGGAGAACTTATAATTTGACCTCAGCATGTCCAGGTTGGCAGGTTAAAGAGTGTTAGTAATGATGGGACTGAAGAGCCTACCAAAGGTGTTAATAAATCAAAATGAACTTGTTGAGTAGTCCTATAGCACTACCAGTTGGCACGATTGGTTAGCTAGGAAGTCCGATAGATGTTGTGGCACTACAAATAATGTTGTAGTGAGGCTGGTTATATTGTTGATACAAACTGTTGAAGCTAAAATCTGCATTAAATCTTAACTCTGCCATGATTTTGTCACCGAAAATGGATCCTATATTTTAGTTGAAGATGGATCAGATCTGTTTCCAAATTTAGGCCTTGCAAGAACTCTCCCCAAGAATCCAAAAATGATCTCTTACAAGGATGACCCTAAGGATGAGAAGGTTGCCTTTGTAGACGACTTTGTTCTGCTTTTTTCCTTGTCAAAGAGTTTGGCTTCTTCCTTTTCGTTTTCCTTTTGATTGGTGGCGCAATCCCCAATTCTTTCCTACTTGATATTCACTATCAAACTTTCTTTGGTTTTCCCAATCGATTCTTATGATGAATCCAGATTCCAGCAATTCCCTTCCCGATTTCCTCTCATCCCACAACGGCTGCAATAATTTCTGCCACTACTATTTGGGAAATGTCTGGACGGTGGAAGTCTACTTTTGGTTTTTCTTCCCTTTTTTTTGCAAACAAGATGAGTGGTGCCAAAAACCTTCCTTGTTGAAATACTTGGGGTCCCTGGCAATAACTTGCTTCTTCCAATGCATAGCAACACACTAGTTGGTCAACCCACAGAATGAACATAGATTAAAAAACCAATGCTGCGCTGCTTCATGTCCTCCTCTTTTACAATAAAGACAAATCCCAAGGGACTTCTTTACATACCTTATGGTGCCACTTTTGTACCTATTGCCCCTTTTACTCGAACTACATTTTGTTGGTGCATGCAAAGATGCTTCTCCTCAATGTCCTCTTTTGAGATTACACAAGACTATACGAGAGGTAATATTTTGCCTTCATTTACCTTTGCCTATTGCAAGCTCCTTCTTTGCCAAAGCTTGGTCTTTGAATCTTCACAAAAGTAATCTTGGTGGTGATGCACTGCAACGTACATTCTGTCTCAGTCAAATGCAACATTGCTTGAGCTGAACTGGAGGATTCCCTGGGCATCATGACACCACCTAAACATCCTAACCCTTGATCTGGTGGTCTATGTATTACCCTGATGGTTTCTCTCGGTCCTTGGCCATTCTTACCAGGAGAATAGTCATTGGAGCATATCTGCTTCAATAACTTGATGCCCACTCCTTTGGTGTGCTTCTCAAAACCATAGTAGCATAATTCAGCCATATTGACCTTTCGTGTACAAAAATTTCAAATATTTGGTTTAGGTGTAATATGAATATGGGCTCCTACTAACCAATATTAAATTTTGAAAATCAATTTTAAAAAACCAAATTTTGATTAACTAAACAATATAAAATATAAATACCATTCAATTTCATACTCAGTAATTCATTCAAACATTTCTAGCTTGTTGAGATTTTTTTTTTTAAATAGCAATTTTGGTTGAAAATATTATGTTTAAAAATAAATAAATGATTTTTTTTGTTTAATATCTAATGGTTGTATTCAATGGTTTATTTAAAATATTACATATATTTAACTTTCTCATATAGATGTTCATGTACATTATGTACTATACATTGATGTATATTTGATTAAAAGTATTATAAATAAGTAGTCTACTTCCGTGTTTTATCTGTACTGGATTTTTTTTGTAACGTGCTTTTTCTGTATCGAATCGTATTCGTATCTGTATTCGTACTCAAATTATGCTACTATACTCAAAACTACCATAGTATTCCCAGGATGATCCAATAGAATATATATGGGCACCTGAAGTACTCACATGCTTTCTTCCAACATGGCCTATGCGTCTCATGAAGGAACAACAGCTTTATTTCTCTTCCCATCTTCACGTTCTTCTTAAACCTTGGCTATTTCTTTCATTGGCAAAGAACTCCAGCTAAAAATGTTCCATGGCTTGCACATCTTTTCCTCCAGCCTGTCCATTTTTCTGTCCATGGCTCTTGCACTTTCCATGAATTGAGCTCCACAATCCTCCAGCTTCCCAAGGACACTAATACGGAAGTGGGAATGGCTATCTAATTTCTTAAGCTGTTGATTTAATGTCCTGCAGCTCAGAGTCTTTCCTGTCCCATAGCATTGCCCATAGCTGAGGTATTACAGCTCCCACGAGCATAGAAGCACTGCTCTGATACAACTGATCTGACATATCATCCACACATCGCCAACCCAACTCAGATATACAGTTTTTCAACTTTCTCAAATTGTAGATACAATGCACACTCCACTGACCATTCAACATACACGCTTTTTCTTTACAGCACTATGCTGACATACATGTGTCTATAGTATATACCATAGATACATGTTGCTACAGATGTAAAAGGAAACTACACCTATACTCCATTTCATGAAGACACCCACACACAACTGCAATGCTGTTAAGTTCACAGGGTAACATGCCGTTTACTTATTAGACTGCCCCTGAGTGACTGAAGTATGCTACAGTAAGAAAATTCAATGCAAACACTCTGCTATAGATAGCAAGAATCACAGGTCAGAATCAATTTTATCAGCACCAGACTGGTCACCGAACCAGCGAACCCTAAAAACTGGAAACCAATCAGAACCAGACCAGAACTGAGAAAAAGTTAGAAAAAGGAGAAAACCAGCTGACCAAAAACTACATAAAATATTAAATTTTGATCAAAATATATATATTCATGTACATCCATGTGAATCCAAACAACTAAACATGAACATGCAAAGCATTTTCATGTTTATAACAAGGGCCATATCACTAAAATAGCATCGAGTGCAATCCATATCTAAACCAAAATACATAAACAAAGGCTCTAAATGGCATCTGCAGTCCAAAAACATCATGCTACAAGCCTACAACAAATCACTACATGTCATCAAAATCATTGCCCATATTGGGATCCTATTCATCAAACTGGCCCCCCTCCTCTTGGCTCTAGCCTTTGCCTCTACCTTGAATCTTGAATTCGATCCTACAGGAACATTACTCAACACCCTCCAATGTTAAGCAAAATAAAAAGTGCATATACAAATTGCCTACAACTCTCCAGATCCCTCATTCTTTTGTGAAGTCGTCATTTGTTTTCAAATGTCTGTCCCACAATCTGTACATGTTCATACTGCGCGTGATCTTCAGAGACTTCCACAAAACAAATTTTGGGAGTGTTTTGTGTTTCCCGCTGTCACAGAGCAATGTTGTGCTGACTGTACCAGTGTTTCTTCCGTCTTTGCTCTTCTTCAACAATTTCACACCTTTGACACCTGTATTACTCTTTACAGCCACTCTCTGCAGCCAACCATACCATTCCATAGGACACTCAATACATGGGAGAGACTGTAGCTATCAAGTAGATTCTTATGATAGAATTTTCCCTGTTCACCCCATTGTGAAAGAATAAAGCGTTGAGCACTCACTGTCAAACCATGCACAGCATCTGCATCATCAAGGTTCCAAAGACCTGCTCTCCCATCCATAGCACCCCACCAAATCCCCATTGGGTATCTACTCTGCCTCCTCCACCCATTGAATTTCTCATAGTTGTCATTGCCCACACAGAAAGCAACTCGATTAGCACTAAACCTTTTCACAATCTCACTCCCAATTGTATAGGGAACGAAGAAGAGATTGTTTGTTTCTTCTCCACAAACAACCGACCTCTTCATAGCACATGACACCTGCACTTCTGCTAAAGTTCTTCAATATGCCCATGAATGCCCATAAAATGGGGGCTCTTCAACACCGCCAGCACAAGTTGTTCACAGTGTCTCCAATGAGCTTCACAGGGAACACATTGTATCAGCCACTGAAACTGCTTTCCACCTTTTTACATGAAATTCATATCCTAGGGTCTCTTCTGCATTAAATCCACTCCCCTCGCTAGACATTATGTTTCTTCTACGGTATTCACAACAGCCTGCCCATCTCATGGATGTTGTTCTGATCTTTCACTTCCTATAACTTTTCATTACCTATAACCTGTCGCATTCCTGTGTTCATAGCCTGTCCTTGTTTGTTTTCATCCACACATACAAAGTTCACATTTATTAAAAGTATTTACAAAGGTACAAATGTGACCATTCCACTGACATCCTAATTCTAACGAACTCTAGCATGTTTTCCATTTCTCAAGATGCATCCTGTTGCTAACAACTTGATCAAACCTTGTGTTTTAAGAACTCAGTTGTTCAAGCCCTCTATGAATACCTTATCCAAACCAACACAACTTGTATAAGGTTTTACCAGGACATTATTACGAGTTTGATTGGCCATGGTGTGATATCATGCCTCAATCTAGTTCTAAGAGCCCTAACCATATGTAATTTACCAACATGATGGGAAGATAGTTTGTCAATTTCTGACGTCTCTTAATCATGTTTGCTCTCAGAGGGAGATAATGAACATGTTCATTCCTTATCAAATTGTTTCAGCTGTTGATAAGATGTCAATAAATCTACCATTCATTACCATGCTTACAGTTACAACTTACAACTTAAGCACTATTTCTTGTTAAAAGTTTAAAAAGAAATCTAAAAATACTTCCCTCACCTCATACCTTTGAGGGACAAGTATTATGTCCTTTACTAGTTATAGATAATCCATTGGCTTGAATTAAATCACAAAATTTAAATTGAAAAATAATATGATTGAACAAATAACACAAACCTCCTCTAACTGTAATGATAGACCGTGTAAAATTGGTTGGTCGACATTGTTGCACATCTACTACTACCCGTTTGGGTGCTACCTGTAAGAAAACCTTGAATACATCAAAATGCAACAAATAAAACAACATGAAGCAACAATGATTTTTCTAGATAAATTGTAGTGTCTAAAACTATAACAAAGTAAGAAATAAGCTATACTCTCTATTTTGAATCATTAAGCAATCTAATCATCAAAATAAACAATCCAAGACTGTTGGGCAAACAAAGTAAGGAATATCAAAAAAGAAAGGCCAAAAACATAACACACTCTACAGAAGATTCTTGGACAAGATGAATCCAAAAAGGATCATTAACAAGACCAGCATAGGTAAAAGTTAAAACAAAATAATTTGGCTACATATGTCAGAGGTTTCAAAAGATGCTAAAATCTTAAATAAATGAATTACAGTTCATTTGAGGGTGGAAAGGAAGAAATCTATAATTCAGCTAAGTGTTCAAAAGCTTGTCCACAAGACAGTCATTAAAAGCCAGATGACCAACAAGGTGGATCACCACCAAGAAAGTGCATCGACAAAGGCATGAAAAAGATGATGTCAAGGTCTCTTGGGCCTAATGAAGCAAGGGGGGCAACCAAGGCACTGGCTCGCTGTCGGAATCATCGAGCACCTTAGTGGGATCTGGCTGTACGATCCGCGGGGAGGATGTAGAAGTGAGAGAGATCCACACCAAGAACAAGAAGGGGAGAATAGCAACAAAAACTTCAAGCAAGAAGAGGGTTCAAGAGAAGCAGTTGCACATACCCTGTTTAAAATTGAACAGCTTTAGGTATACTTCAGCCTGCACAACGTAAAAGAGGAACAAAGGATTTCATTTTCTTGTCTAAAAATGCTGAGCAATGCCTTAATATGGTTGAAGAGTAATGTATGTCTTCCAATTGGGAAAGATGTCATTAGTGACTAAACCGGAAACACTTCAAGGAATTGATTAAGTCACAATATATCGCATGTATGTTAGTCATGAGATGGTAGTAACATCAGCAAGAGCAAGGACAAAGTGTTCAAGGATACACATTCGAGCTCCGCAAGCATGCCATATCACCAAGCATCACACCCGAAGAACTTGAGGTAGTAGTGAAGTACCTTGAAGGCCTACACAATCATATCCACATGTAGTTGTAGCTTTCGAAAGTAAAAAGTCTAGAGAAAGCAAGCAAGAAAGTTTTGTATATCGAGTTGTGTGTGTATGTGGAGCAGCAAATGGAAAGAGGAGAAGTTAACAAAAGCAAAGGAAAGAAAATGCAGCAACAACCTTCTAAAAGGAAAGCTCCCAACTTTTGAATGTAAAAAGCAGAGAGAAAGAAAGCAAGAGAGCTCTCTAAATCGAGTAGGGTATGAAGATAGGGCAGCAAAAGGAAAGAGGAGATCAACAAAGTCAAAGGAAAGAAAATCACAGCAACGACCTTCTAAAGGAAAAGCTCCCAAGAAACATTGCAGCCATTGCGATATGGATAGACAAATTACCTTTGGAGTCATTCTGAAATTGTTTACAACATGCTCGAGGGTGTTTGATGTGATGTGAGGTGCATGGTGTGCTAGTTACCCTTGGTTGTACCATGATGTACATACAGATTGGAGAAAGCTTACTCATGGATTTCCATGCCTTGACTTCATGCTTATGTGACACACTTGCTTAGGAGCTTGGAAACCTATGGTGACATTCTTCATGAGCTGCACATGGAGAGCACGTTTCCTTGCTTAGCAGGACAACCCATTTGTAGGAGGAGCATTGGGCATCTTGGAGGAGGAAGTTGAGCCCTAGATAGCATGGGGACACTTGGTTGCTTGCATGGAGGCTTGTACTTGACTTGAGGATGCTTGTATTGAGTGATTAAGTAGGTGTCGTGGACTTGGAGGAACACACGGCTTAAGAAGGAAGTGTTGTAGCATTGGAGAACTTTGAGGAATGTTAGGCACATTTCATGGAGCGCTCAACTTGGGACCCTTGATTGTTGGACGTGTTGATAAATATTGCTCATACAGGAACTTCCACACAGGTTCAGTGTGAATGTGCCGAAAGTGGTTCGAAAAGTAAATATATTTTGTAATTCACTTTAGGAAAAAGGGAAAAGTTTATATTTCGTTGTTTAGTCTAATAAAGTCTATTTAATACATTAATGACTTATATTATGATTAATCTCAATTCCACATCTCAACAAGAGATTAGGATTGGGTAGCGGACTAGAATCAACCCTGTGTCGCAAAAATACATGCCAACCCCAGTTGTTGATTCCCCTAGTTACCAAAAAAGCTTGGTCCAATGTGTCATTACGTAAATTGTGTTCCTTTAGTATGCATCATTATGCATTTGTACTATGTAATTCAGCAATCACGATATGTTATAGACATAATGTGATCCAAAAATTCATCTTCTCCTCAATCTTAACAGCTATATCGATCCATGGCTTAACACCTGATTGGTCCATGGTCTATTTACAAAACATGTAGGGTCATTTGCTAATGATCAATTGCGAAAAGCCTATATGTAAATATTTTCCTTTTGCATTAATATATTGTCTCAAGTGCTCGCATCAGTTGGGATTGTGGATTGTTTCCCTCTTTGAGGGTTTTAACCAAGTAATAGACTGGTGTGTCGATCTGTGATCTATTTGTGTGAGCAGTTTCTTAAGGTGTTTGACATATGTGGAAATACCTTGTTTTAGTCGAAAAATGCCAACATGAATATCCTTCACAAAACTAACGCAAACATAGTTCAATACTTCTAAAACAACTAAAACTATAAACCATTTAGAGAGATAACTCCAAAAAGAACAAGTGAAATATAGACACTTTGTAATAAGATACTGGGATGAGTTGTTGATGTATTTGTAACTTTGGAAGATATTCTGATGTATATTATCATTGTATGTTGTTGTACCCCCATTGGGGATGTGTTTACCCCCTTGCGGGATGTCTTAAAACGGGCCTCCAAAAAACGTCGTTTATGGCCCCAAAACGGCCCCGAAAGTTTAGGACTCAAAAAACCATAGAAAATTACAAGAAAATTGTCAACATGAGATACTGTTTTGAGCCGTGGAATAGGTGGGTGGCCACCTATATCAATCTGGATCAATCCTCCCCCTTAGGAAGCAATGTTCTCCATTGCGTTGAGTGCCCTCATCAAATGGGGTAACTTCTGCTGAACTTGACTCTTGGTGAGCCACTTGCCTTGGTGGAGGAGTTGCCCTGCTTTGACAACTCGATATAGTTGGATCTTCTGTTGGAGGGCGCCCTTAACCTGTGTGTCCATGATTTGGTCAATGGTTGCTTGTTCCATGCAGTCGAGATTAAGCTCTGTAGGTGTCAATTGTTCTGCCACCTCCAAGGTGTCCAACAGTGGTGCAAAATATGGTCAAAGGAGCTCCACATTGAATATTGGGTGGAGGCCAAGGAATGGAGGAATGCTTAATTCCAAAGCATTATCACCAACTGCCTTAATGATGGTGTATGGCCCATATCGAAGTGGACGAAGCTTGCGATGGGGTCCTATGAGCCTCTCTTTCTGTAAATGGCTAAATGCATCCAAACATTATCCCCAACCTGGAACTTGTGTGGAACCCGATGTTGGTCATGTCGTTGCTTGTATTTAGTATTGGCCTTATCAACCTCGGCTTGAGCATGGGAAGATTCCTCCTGTGTGGATGCAAGGGGCAGAGCTACATCAATCGGGACCAATGGTTGGAAACCCAAGCACGCCTAAAAAGGGTTGTGATCGGTAGAGCTATGCAAAGCTCGATTATAGCTATGTTGAACATAAGGAAGGCTATCATCCCATGTGCGGGGATGTTTAGAATTGTACATTCTCGGAATATGCACAATCATCCGGTTAACTACCTTTGTTTGTCCATCAATCTAGGGGTGGAAGGCAGTCGATTTGGTGAGCTTGGTATCCATCAATGACCATAGACTAGACCAGAAAGTGCTCAGGAACCTGTTGTCCCGATTTGAAATGATAGTCTGTGGCATCCCAAAATGAACCCAAACATGCTCGAAGAATAGCTTAGCAATGGCTTCGGCAGAGATGCTCTTCTTACAAGCTATCAGAATGGCCATCTTAGAAAAGCGATCCACAACCACAAACACACAGTCATTACCATGCTTAATTGAAGGTAGTCCTGACATGTAATCCATGGAGATGGATTCCCATGGCCTATTTGGAGTGGGAAGTGGGGTGTACAACCCTTACATTTTAATGGTTGGTTTTGCGATGGTGCGAGCAGTGCAGGATCTGATATATTGGCCGACGTCTTGTCAAAGTTTGGGCCAATAAAAGTACTTCTGCAAAACTACCACTATCTTCTCAATACCAAAGTGCCCTACTACTCCACTGTAATGTGTTTCCCAAATCATCTTCACACGCTCGCTTGAAGGAACACAGAGATGGCCCAGGTGGCGTAACAATCCCTCTTGAAGATGAAAGCCTGCCATTGGTGTACCTACACACAATGATTGATAGATAGGAGCAAACTCAAGATCATTGTCATATAGTTGAGGCCACCCAAAGGTCTCGTGGCCGCATGAGTTCAATATCGTGGTTAATGCCACCACTGGAGGTCGACTGAGGCAATCAATGACTCTATTTGTGCTGCCCTTCTTATATTTAATATTCAGGTGGAACTGTTGCAAGTAAGTGGATCACTTCTCGTGGCGGTCATTCTGTAACTTTCCTTGGGTTTGCATGAACTGCAAGGGCTTATGATCAGTGTGGATGACTGTTTCTTTTCCAAGGATGTAATGCTTCCATTGGCGACAGGCTTGGACACTGGAGTGCATTTCCTTGTCATAGGTGGGGTATTTGCGAACTGTATCTGAAAGTGTCTCACTGTGATATGCCACTGGATGGCCATGCTTTGTGAGAACTGCACCAAAGGGTTGTTGTAGATCTGGTATGGTAAGGACGGGCGCCAAACATAAGCACTGCTTCAACTCCTCAAATGCGTGTTGTTGTGACTTGGACCAGATGAACTTGGCCTTAGATCCCCCTTTGGTCACCTGGCTAATGGACCAAGCAATATTAGAGAAGCCCAACACAAATCTAAGATAGAAGTTTGCAAGGCCTAGGAAGCTGCGAAGCTCTGTGAGAGTCGTCGAGGTCGGCCAATCGTGAATGGCTTGGATCTTGATCGGATCTACATGAACACCATGTTTGTCCACAATGTATCCTAGATACTAAACCCTTTCCATGCCAAATGAGCACTTCTCTAGATTGGCATATAACTTGTGTTGCCGCTGGGTGTTGAGGACCTGATGGATATGTTAGAGATGTTCTGCCCATGTTCTACTGTAGATGAGGATATCATCTAGATAAACGACCACAAAGGAATTGGTGAATGGACGTAGAATGTCATCCATCGTCCTCATGAAGGTTGTCGAAGCATTAGTCAAGCCGAAAGGCATGACCAACCACTCAAAAAGGCCTTCCCAAGATTTGAAGGCAGTCTTCCAGACGTCTGCTCAATCGGCCCTTGATGATAGCCGGACTTCAGGTCAATCTTGCTGAAATACATAGCCCCTTGAGCTAATCGAGGAGGTCATTGATCTAGGGAATGGGATACTAATTCCGGACTATGATCTTGTTTAGACCTCCATGGTCGATACAGAGTTGCCATGTCCCATCTTTCTTCTGTACCAACACAATTGGGCTCCCGCAAGGTGAGGAGCTGGGTCGAATGTGCCCCTTTTGGATTAACTCTTGAATCCGGCGTTTGATTTCTTCGTTCTCCATGATGAAACACATGTAGACTGGCCCATTAGGTAAAGGCGCACCAAGGACCAAATCAATGGAATGCTTGACCTGACAATGTACTGGAACCCCAACAGGTGTGGCGAATATGTCTTTGTATGATTCCACGATCTTGCCCACCTGTTTTTGTTGCATAGAGGGATTCTGTGTGGAGGCAGTGGATGTTGCTGTGATCTTTCGTTCCCCCTCAGAACGAACCATGAAGAGTACGAATCAATGTAGCAAATATCTCTTATTTCTCTTGATATTTTCGATTTCTCCCAAGTTTTTCTTGTTGTCGATTTGTCCGATATTTTCATAAATCTTCAACTCGTTTATTTTTGTCGATATGTTCCAATAATTTCCGATATTTTTCCTAATATCTCTGATAAGTTTCTTTCCAGGACCTCGACGATATATTCCCCGACACGATATTTGCAACATTGATACGAATTTCCCTTTATGGGAGATTACCTTCCTGCACTGCTTCACTGTGATGAGAAATAATGCAGTAGCAGGAAATGTCTCTGGTATCTTGTAGAGTTTCTTTCCCAAAGTAATAATGACACTACGAGGTCTAGACTCATACACAGCATGGTGTTTCCACATATATGGTTGTCCTAAAAGAACATCACAAACTTCAAGTGGGGCAACATCACACATTACCTCATCTTTGAAGGGCTTGATGTCGTAGGAGAGGCGACACTATTGACTGACACGAATGTCTCGTTCATGGCTCAGCCAACCAATGTTGTAGGGTTGGGATGTGGAACCGTCAGAAGCTTCAATCTTTTGACGGCATCGGTCGATATGAGGTTCTTCTGACTACCATTGTCGACAATGAAATGTAGCGGAGTCCCCTGCACCCATAGTTGTGAGTGGAAGAGGCGCTCCACTTCCTCTTGCTCCTCTGACTCTTCCGGCTAGATCTTTGCGGTTGCTATGGTGGCACTAGGTTCTGAGTCAATGATCTGCTTACCCCTTTCATTCTCTGCATGAGTGTCTGAGTCAGAGTCTGGATCGGCGGATTTTGCCTCGGCCAACAATGACTGCTTCGAGCGACATTCATCAGTTTTGTGCCATGGGCTTTTATGGAACTTGCACTACTTGTCGGTGTCCTTCGATTTCTCGTTACCCTTCTTTGTCTGTGGCTTCGACTGGTTGTCGGGACTTTAGCCATCCTTGATCAGTCCTTTGGGTTGTGAGTTAGGACCACTTTTTCTCGGCTTCTGCTGCTGATTTGCAGACCCAAAATCCCGTTTATTCTTTTGCTTAAACTTTTGCTCAATTTTGACGACGTATTGGTAAGCTACTCCCAGTGAGGATATGTCCAGGAAATCCATCTATGACTGAATGTACCTGTGCAGACCACTACAGTATTTTAGAACCAAGTGTTATTCGCAGTCTCTAATACCCAACTTTGGGCGCAGGGTATGGAATATAATAGTATGCTCCGACATTATATGGTCTCTTTCCTAGCGCAATGTCGTCCACCGGATGTATCGATGATCATAGTTTCTGACAAAGTAGAATTCCTCTTTGACGGCATTGACAAAAGATGCCCAAGTGGGTTATGTTTTGAATATCTCAGATTCATCCTTTGCATGCTTCTCGCAGTACCCATCCCACCAATCTTTGACTTAAAGAGCGCGACAATGATCTTTTCACTGTCAAAAAAAATTTGAACAGAGAAGTAACCCTCTAACAAACTTAACCATTTTTCCAAAGCATCTGCATCTATTTTTCCTTCAAATAAGGGGATGTCAAAGTTAACTTGTACCTTGAAGAAAGTCGCACCCCCAAAACGCCTGCTCGTTGAAGGTACGCCCACTATTGTCAGCATTCTTAGAAGGATTTGAGCTAAGTTATCCATCATCTCGTTCCGCTGTCGCGCGAGGGCTTCCTCGAACAACATTTTAATAGGATCTCCTGCTCTGTCATCTCTCTTTTTTTCTCCTGCCATGTGAGGCTACTTCGGACGACAAGAAGTATTTTCCCCAAGCTCAACTAGTTCGAGACCCAACTCTTGATATTCAGATCTCGTCGGGGACATGCACTGAGAAACCACAAGAGCAGAAAGCTCTGATACCACTGATCCGTATTTATGTGAGAACGAAATCAAAGAGCATATATATATTCAAATGCACAAATATATATGGCGATAGACACAATAATACAATAAACTCAAATTCTATTAAATGAATGAAACAAAACAAATTGTAAAACAAAAGCAGCGAGAATGGTGGTAGTTGTATCTCTGAGAAGAGATGTGGCAGCTACACTCACTCATGACAAGCTAAATACAAAAGGAGGCCGAAGGGCCTTCTATCATAAATCCTTGGAGAGGCAGAAAACCCTAAACCTAACCCTAGGAGATGAATCGTCATGACATTTGCGGCCCCAAGGTGGTTAGTTGAATAGTCAACTTCTATGGGTCCTAACTTTTGCATACGACCTCCGTTTGGGGCGCTCGATATCCCGTTGGAAAGGTCTATCCGAGCTTTACAACCTTTGAACTGAGGCCAAAGGCACCCATTTGGCCCCTCGAATCGCCAAAAACGTCATTTAGGGCTTCAAATCGGCCCCGGAATTTTAGAACCCAAAAAACCTGTTAAGAAACTGTGTCAACCCTCCTCTTTATTTTGTTAATATATTTTGTCGGACGCATATGCTTTGTAAGTCGTCCCATTAGTATGTTGTATTATCCCACATTCATGGGGAGTAAGTAATAGTTTATAAGTCGTCTAATTAATATGTTTCATTATCCCACATTCATGGGGAGTAATAGTTGTTTAGATTAGAATTAGTATATAAGTATGCGTTGAGGCTAATGAAGGCATTGAAGAGTTATTTTGTATTGAGCTTCTTCAAAGGAGGTTGCCCCTTCAAAGTGGCCTACGATCAATAAAATATCTTTTGTGCTTTCTTATTTCTGTTATATCGTGCATTCTCATTGTTTATTGCAAGAGGTTCCCCACATCTAGTATCAGAGCACTTTCCTTGGCACAAGTGGGAATTTTATTTTATTTTTTGAATAAAAAAAGGACAAAACTAGGCGACTTTCAGATACATTTTTGAAACTTTTTGTGCAGATTCAGGAGAAACAAGTTGCAAATTTGAATTCCTCTTTCAAAAATACGAAGTTTCAAAAAAAAATCATCTTATTTGGAGTTCTAAAAGTGGAGATATCGTCGATTTAAAATCAGCAATTTTTCAGAATTTCGGTGACGGCCGCAGAAATTGCAGAGTGAAAATCATTTGATCAGGTGCCCAAATTTTTGTTCCGATAACATTAATAGATCTAGAGTGGTTGTTCCAGTTCCAAAAACAGGTTATAATAGAGAATCTAAGCAATATTGATTCGGTTATGCTCATTTTAAAATTTTCATCTCAAAGCCCTAGCTCTATTTACAGGGTTTTTTGGGCGTTGGGCGGAATTTCTGTCATTTTTTTCCTGACGTTATGATTATTGTAGTAGTGCTTCTTCTTTGCATCGATCTTATTCATTCGGATCAAGGACTAAACCCTATCCGCTTAACTATGGGAAGTACTTGGGCATAGCCCTAATACTCATTGTGAGGAGTACCACAAGAACCCCAAAGTAGCTGGCCATTGAGAGGACATGCCAAGCGAAAAGGGCAACAACCCCTACCCGATTGACTAGTTTCCACCCGTGAGGTAAACCAAGAGTTGTCGTTTGTGGCAAAGCGGTTATCAGTTTTACCTGAGCCGTGGAGTGAGGGGTACTGCCCCAATACGCAAGCCGTTAGACAGCGTTGGTGGCCGAGTGAATCCCCAGAACCTTTAAGAAGCCAAACATACCTGGGGTTCATATCTATTTCCAATTGATAAAGCACATTTTTCCTAAGCCGCCATAGACCATCTCCACCAAGCAAAAAAAAAAAGAGATTTTTGCCATATCTTCTTTGTTTTAGCTCCATTTTCCTTGAAAATTCACTGTAACCCCCGTCATTCCATTCTGCATATTTCATTCCTCGAGGACCCTATCGCCTTCAAATTTTTCCACAGTCTTCGTTTTCGAATTCTGCTTCATTGTCCCTCTCTGACAAATTTTCTCATTCTTTCACTCCGCTTCTGAAATTCACATTTTCAGTTTCCTTGTCCCTCAGACAGTTCCAAAACCTAGTCAACCCCAATTACCCACCCGAGTTTTTCAACTCAAAATTTTCCTTTTCTAAAACCCCCTTTGTTTTTGTTTTTTCTACCCATTTCCACAAAAAAAAACCTTGCTTATGGTTGTCCCCTGCACAGGAGCAAATAGACAAATGGAAGAAGAAATTGCCGCCCTCGAGACCAAACTCGAAGATCTAGATCAAAGATTTCTCGACCTCCATCTTCAACATTCAAACACTGAGTTCTCTTCTTCCAACAACTTTCGTGGGCCGAAGATTGATTTCCCTTGCTTCAATGGTGATGATCCAACTGGATGGATACACAAGGCAGAACAATACTTTAATATGCATAACACTTTTGATGTCACCAAAGTCCCACTTGCATCCTTTCATTTGGAACGTGAAGCCCTTCAATGGTTTTGTTGGTACATCAAGGATCATGAAGAGCCACAATGCATGAATTTTGCCAACTCCTTTTGCAACGATTTGACCCTAGTGGTTTTGATGAAGTTCACAGGAGCACTCACCAAACTTCGCCAGACTGGCACTGTGAGAGAGTATCAGACAGAATTTGAGAAATTAGTCAAGCACACTGAAGGATTGTCTAATGCATTCTACAGGAGTTGTTTTATCAGTGGTCTTCAGGATACAATCTGATCTGCAGTTAAAATGTTTTGTCCCAACACAATGATGGAAAGCCAAGGGTTGGCAAAGTTGGCAAAGGACAAGATCAGGGCTCAACAACGCTCCAAATCTACTTTTGTTCCATTCAGAAATATGGTTTCCCAAAGACCTCCAATCCCTCCAGCTCCTAGAACCACTCCTATCAAGCAATTGTGTGAAGCTAAGCTACGAGCACATAGGGAAAGAGGGCTTTGTTATAATTGTGATGAGCAATTCACCAAGGGACATCAATGTACTGAGAAAAAGCCCCATCTCTTGGATATGGCTTCTCCGCCTGCACTTGAAATTTGTGTAGCTGCTCAGGCTCTAGTAGATGATCAAGTCGACGTTCAGCAGCCACCTATTGACCCTCCTTCTCATGACGACCACCCAAAGATATCTCTCCATGCATTAGCCGGAATCACCACCCCACAAACCATGCAGGTTAAGGGTTTCTTCAAGAAGATCCCTCTTACAATACTCATTGATTCTTGTAGCAATCATAACTTCATTGACCCTAAAATCGCCAAACAGGCTAATTGTTTTGTCTATCCTTGCTCCAGCTTTAAAGTCATGATTGCCGATGGGGGCACCTTACCTTGCAAAAGAATGTGTCGCAATGTGCGTATCTCTATTGGAGATTATACCTTGCGCTCTAACATGTTTGCCATGCCCTTAGGAGGATGTGATGTGATTTTGGGCACTCAATGGTTACGCACACTTGGACCCATCTTATGGGATTTTGCTGAACTATGGATGCAGTTTTTTGTCAATGGGAAAAAACACACATTGAAGGGCTTACAACCAGGGTCTCTCGTCATCATCAGTTCACATCGCATGGAAAAGATCCTTAAGAAGAATTCACATGGTGTCATCGTTCAACTCCATTCCATTCAGATGCAACCATCAACGGTCTCCACTACTGCCTTGGATGTACAACAAATTTTGGATCGATATGCATGTGTCTTTGCTGAACCAATGGAATTTCCACCTTCAAGATCAGGCGACCATCGTATTCCACTCCTTCCTAGATGCATCCCTCCCAAACATCAAGCCCATCCCTACACGGGTTTGGACAGATATATCAATGGATTTAATTGAAGGGATCCATACACCTGGCGGGAAGATAATGATCTTGGTTATGGTTGATCGCCTCTCCACATAGTCATTTTTGTACCCTCAACCATCCATATGTCGCCTCCTCAATCGCACAGATTTTCATGGACCAGATCTTCCGCGATGCAACTTTCACAAGTCATTTTTGGCCAGAACTATTTCACCACATTGGCACCAAAATGAAGATGAGTTCAGGGTATCACCCACAAACAAACGGTCTAATTGAAGTTATCAACAAATGTTTGGAAACTTATCTTCGTTGCTTCGCCTCTGAACAAAAACATCATTGGGAAAAGTGGCTCCCTCTCGTTGAATGGTGGTATAATACCTCCTACCATACAGCATCTAAAAGGAATCCATATGAAGCAGTTTATGGTCAGGCACTGCTAGTGCTCCTTCCATACCCCCATAGTAGTTCACTAGTTCAAGAAGTTGACACAGTTCTCCGAAACCGAGATCAGATTCTTCACATTTTACAGGACAACCTTCACATGGCAAGAAACCGAATGAAACACCAAGCCAACCGCCATCGTTCTGAGAGCACTTTTCAAGTTGGTGATATGGTTTTTCTTCTTCAGCAGTCGTACAAGCAATCCTTCCTGAAACTCAAAGGGCGTCATAAGCTGGCTCCAACGTTCTATGGCACATATAAGTTTCGTCAAAAGCTTGGGTTCATTGCTTATCAATTGGAACTTCCTCCTTCTTCTCACGGTCACCCAGTATTTCATGTCTCTTGTCTCAAGAAAGTTATTGGCACCGACATCAGAGCAAACTGTCTTACTGGAACTGGACAAGGAAGGATCCATCATCTTCAAGCCGACAACCATCCTCAATAGGAGCCCTCTTCAGCTTCGCTCTCGATCCATCACAGAGGTATTAATTCAGTGGTACAACATGCAACCAGAGGATGCTACATGGGAACCACTCATTCAAATTCAACAACAGTTTCCACATCTAAAGCTTTGAGGACAAAGCTTTTCTAAGAGAGAGGGGATGTTAAGAACCAGTGTCAACCCTCCTCCTTATTTTGTTAGTATATTTTGTCAGACGCATATGCTTTGTAAGTCGTCCCATTAGTATGTTGTATTATTCCATATTCATGGGGAGTAAGTAATAGTTGTTAAGTCGTCCAATTAATATGTTTCATTATCCCACATTCATGGGGAGTAATAGTTGTTTAGATTAGAATTAGTATATAAGTATGCGTTGAGGCTAATGAAGGCATTGAAGAGTTATTTTGTATTGAGCTTGCTCAAAGGAGGTTGCCCCCTCGAAGTGGCCTACAATCAATAAAATATCTTTTGTGCTTCCTTATTTCTGTAATATAGTGCATTCTCATTGATTATTGCAGAAGGTTCCCCACAAAACTATAGAAAATTACAAGAAAATTGTCAACATGAGAAATTGTTTTGAGCCAGTGGAATAGGTGGACCCATCTGGATCACCTAGACATGCTTCACACAACCATCTACTACTTGTTCATCTCTACTACCGATGGGATTTCTCCCATTCCGGGTTGAGAACCAAGACGAGCAGAGGCGCCAATGTACACGACCATCTACTACCTGCCTGACTCTACTACCGATGGAATTTCTCCCACATTAGGATGAGAACCAAGACAAGCAGAGGCACCAGTGTACACGTCCGTCTACTATCAATTCGTCTACACTGCCGATGAGATTTCTCTCATACCATGCTGAGAACCAAAATGAGTAGAGACACCAATGTAGAAGCAAGGTAGATGTCTACATCATTTTCCCTCTCAAGGACGGATACATTTTCCTCTACTCCAAGTCTTCCACGAAAGTATTCAAACTTTGTCCTGGGAAGAGAATTGTCCACGAAAGTATTCAAACTTTGTCCTAGCTCGACTGCACCCTTCTGCACCATATCACGAATGAAGTGATATCGAATCTCTATATGCTTTGACTTATCGTGAAACACAAGATTCACTGACATCTGCACACAGCTTTAGTTGTCACAGTGAATCATAGTTGGTCTTGAAATCTAACCAAACAATCTTGCAAGGAGTTTCTGAAGTCATACTGCCTCTCGAACTACTGTACTAGCAAACATATACTCGACCTCTATTGTATTGAGTGCTATTGAGGTCTAAACACAAGATTCACCGACATCTGCACACAGCTTTAGTTGTCACAGTGAATCATAGTTGGTCTTGAAATCTAACCAAACAATCTTGCAAGGAGTTTCTGAAGTCATACTGCCTCTCGAACTACTGTACTAGCAAACATATACTCGACCTCTGTTGTATTGAGTGCTATTGAGGTCTAGTTCCTGCTATTCCAAGAAATAACTGCATAACTCAAACTGAAGCAACATCCGGAAGTACTCTTCCTATTTGCAGCACATTCGGCCCAATCTAAATCTGAAAATCCTTGCAAACTCGAGTCACGTTCTAAAGCATATTTCAATCCATATCCCACGATCCCACGCAAATATCTAAGTATATGTTTTGCGATAGTCTAGTGAATCTGCCTCGACTCACTTATGAACTCGCTGAGAGCATTCACAGCAAAACATATATCTAGCCTAGTGTGTTCATCAGATACATCAACGATCCAATCAATTGGCAATACACGGTGGGATCAATCAAGTCAAAATCTGAAGTTTAGTCCCTCAACTTCTTTAGGTTTGCATCTATCAAGAGTAGCCATGGAGTTGCAGTCCAACATTCCGAATCTCTTCGGTATATTGATGGTGTATTTTTCTTGACTTGGGAAAATCACTTTCTGCCTTAGCCATACTTCTAATCCCAAGAAGTAATGCATCAATCCAAGATCTTTCATTTCAAACTCAAAGGCAAGCTTCTTCTTACATGTTTTCGATAGTCTAGTGAATTTGCCTCGACTCACACATGAACTAGCTGAGAGCATTCACAGCAAAACATATATCTGGCCTTGTGTGTTTGTTAGATACATCAACGATCCAATCAATTGGCGATACATGGCGGAATCAATCAAGTCAGAATCTGAAGTTTAGTACCTCAACTTCTTCAAGTTTGCATCCATCAAGAGTAGCCATGGACTTGCAGTCCAACATTCCGAATCTCTCCGGTATATTGATGGTGTATTTTCCTTGACTTGGGAAAATCTCCTTCTGCCTTAGCCATACTTCTAATCCCAAGAAGTAATGCATCAATCCAAGATCTTTCATTTCAAACTCAAAAGCAAGCTTCTTCTTACACCATGCAATCAGCGTTTCATTTCTTATGAGAAACAAATCATCGACATACAAAACTAGAATCAGTGGCTCATCTTCCACAATCTTGTAGTAAAGATTGGGATCTGCATCACTCTTGATGAAACCCAAGCTCACCAAATAATCGTTTATCCGCCCATACCATGCACGAAGTGCTTGCTTGTGTCCATATACATCAACGATCCAATCAATTGGCGATACATGGTGGGATCAATCAAGTCAGAATCTGAAGTTTAGTCCATCAACTTCTTCAGATTTGCATCCATCAAGAGTAGCCATGGACTTGCAGTCCAACATTCCGAATCTCTTCGGTATATTGATGGTGTATTTTCCTTGACTTGGGAAAATATCCTTCTACCTTAGCCATACTTCTAATCCCAAGAACTAATGCATCAATCCAAGATCTTTCATTTCAAACTCAAAAGCAAGCTTCTTCTTACACCATGCAATCAGCTTCTCATTTCTTATGAGAAACAAATCATCGACATACAAAACTAGAATCAGTGGCTCATCTTCCACAATCTTGTAGTAAAGATTGGGATCTGCATCACTCTTGATGAAGCCCAAGCTCACCAAATAATCGTTTATCCGCCCATACCAAGCACAAAGTGCTTGCTTGAGTCCATATAGAGCCTACTTTAGCTTGCAGACGTGGGACTCCTTCCCATGGACAACAAACCCATTTGGTTGTTCAATATAAACTTCTTCCTTGTTACACCATTGAGGAAGGCAGTTTTCACATCCATCTGATGCAGCTTCCATCCCATAACGGAAGCAATACCAATAATGGTCCTGATGGAAGTATGTCAAGCCACGGGAGCAAATGTTTCGTCGTAATCAACTCCCTCTTTATGAGAGAATCCTCTGGCAACAAATCCAACCTTGTGTTTTTCCACGCTACCATTTGCTCCATGTTTAATCTTGAAAAGCCACGTGGAAGTCACTACTGGCTTACCCTCAGGTCTCGATACAACCTTCCATACTATTGATTTTTTACCTATAGAAGTGTTTGTTCACTCATGCCTTGGGGTGGACAAGAACACTTTAAATGTGGTCCCTAGCCGTTTATAAAGTGAGATTGACTTTATTTATATAAAGTCACTATAAATTAAAAGTGAGTAACTTAAGTGAGATTGTTAAAATGGGTGTGTAATAAAGTCTCACATTTAATATTTAAAAAGTCATCAATTGTTTTTTAATGAGAAAACAGTGAGATGTGATCTTGGCCCTAAGATCTCATCCAATATCATCCATTGGATTTGAGGAAGAAGTTTACTCACACAAAAAGGGTGAGGGAAAGGAAAACTGATGATCATTGTTCACTTTCAAGAGAGAATTTTGAGAGCAAGAGAAAACCAGAGAAAAGAAACCCTTGTTAAATTTTCCAAAACCAGGAAAAAGAGAAAGGGCACAAATTTCGAAACATCTATACCAACAGAGTGACACAAATCTCGAGGCAGTCATACAGTCCATACAGCACGAAATTCGAGGAGAGAGAAGGCACAATTTTCGAGGCAAAAATGAAATCCATACAACATGGCTTTCGAAACAACCATACAACATTTATTGTTGTTCGTGCAGTGATCGTACAACACAGATTTCGAGGTTGAGTTTGCACAAAAATCAAGGCATCCGTACAGTCACACATGTGGCAGATTTCTTGGGTTCCATACAGCAGTCTTTCAATGTGTTTGTTGGCACGTTTCTCAAGATGGGAAAAGAGACAAGTACTGATGTATTTTGTTGAATAATTTGTCTCTAAAGAAATAATAAAATCTCTTTGCAAATAGGTTCTTCCTTCGGGGTTTTTCCTGGGTCAATTTGACCAAAAATCCAAGTGTTTAAATTTCATGTGTGGCTGGTTTTAAATTTCTAAGAAATAATTTAAGGTTGTCGTAAATTTCCAGAATTCAAAAGAAGAAAGAAATCTCATGTGTGTTATGTTTTCAGTCGTAAATTATTAAATTTTTATGCACACGCTAATGATGGAGTCTAGGCATTAAACAATGATGAACTGAAACTAAAACCAGGTTGGGGTTCTTGAAATTTTTCACATACATCATTCTTCATAATGGATTGGTATTCTTCCATCATGGCATCTTTCCAAACTTGGTGCTTGGACGCTTCTTCATATGTGGTGGCTCTAAGTCAATGATGTGACTCATCAATGCTACATAACTCAAAAACCTCTGAGATCTTTTTGCTTTACCAAAAAGTACCATGTGGAGCTCCATGCCCTTATGCATCTTGGTGCATTTGTTGTGCCCTTATAGGCCTCTTTTGGCCTACTACAATGCATGTGGGAGCATCAACTGGCTCAACTGGATCAATGGAGTCAATCGGTTCTTCCTTTGGTAACTCCCTCTAGACTGTTCGAGGGGGAGATGATCTCACCTCTTTATTATCATCAATCTCTGTGTCAGATCCTCTTCCTTTCCGGATAGCCATTTCTTCTTCAAAGGACACATCCCTTCTGATTTCGATTTGCTTCAATCCTGGAATGTAAATTCTGTAGCCTTTTGAAGACTCATTGTATCCCACGAAAGTCCCCTTCTTACCTGAAGACTCCAATTTCAACCTTTTCTCCTTGAGCACATGTATGTAGACTAGACAGCCAAAGATACGAAGGTAGACCACTTTTGGCTTCACTCCTGTTGCACCTGGAAATCTCACATTGCTTATCAGCCTCAATGAGAATTTCACTTTGCCTTTCAACCTCCCAGAAACCCTGGCTTGAGTCACCTTGGTCACTTTTTTCCCTGACCTAGAAAAGGCAGCACATTCATGTTTTTTGCACAAAGCGTCGGCAACGCCTGTCCTAGTTGACCATAAAGCGTCATTTTCTCCTTCCTTTGGTAAAAACCCTAGATCGACACTTCTGACAGTTTTGCTAAGAGCGTCGGTGGTCAATAAATGAGAAAAAAAGATGTTTCTAGAAGCTTCCATGCGGAAACCTCCATAGGGTTAGTTCCTATATGCTTGGGAGAGGTGGCATTTGCCTTCCTCACCTATAGGGATCTCATCCTATCCTTTTTCCAAGTCATCCCTTGAGTTCTAGGCCTATAAATGAAGCCTTCATGAGGAGAGTGAAGGAATCCAGGAAAAGCACCCTTATGTTGCTAGTTTGAAGTCTGAATCAAAGGCAAAGTAGAGTTAGCTTGTGGTTGAAGAGGTCTTCATAGTCATAGGGGATTGTAGACATTCTTGTTGAGATCGAAGCCATCGACATCAAGGCTTTTTGGTTGTACTTATTTCTCATCCGTATATTAATACAAAGACATTTCCCTTTCCTATATTTGATTGTATTGATTGTAATTAGATATTATTGGATTCCTTGATCACCAATATGAATAGTCAATTTATCATGATGCTCTCATCCCTTTTGTTTGTCTTGTGATCTATTTTGCAGGTACTGAACTATTGCAAGGACTTTTGGAAAGAAGATAAGCGGATCTAAGGTTGAGGTATATTGTATTTCATGTTAGTTGATTTGATTATTCAAGGAAAGGATATGTCGTTGTGTCTTTTTGTTATGTAGTTGTGACTCACATTGCAGAGGAACAAGCAATGTCCGCACTGATTGAGAATTCCTGATAACAAAATTGGCGACTCCACTGGGGATACTTAATCTAGTCAGATCTGGGGAAGATCCAGTCAGATCTGGTGCAAATCCAGTCAAATCTACAAACTTCGGTAACCATTCCATCTATGAAGGTCATTCTCTCTCCTTTTAGTTGTTTCAGTTAACAAGGTAAGCTATCTATCTTATGTTTCTGATTCTTTGCCTCTAATCTGAGTAGTTTAAGCTTTTTTCAGTCCAGCTCAGTTTTTCTCGTTTCTCCTGCAGGCTCTTAGCCTTTCAGTCCATTGTTCGAGCGACACCTTTCCCTTTGGCTGACAGAGCGTCAGTCCGTCCCAGGGAACATTTTCCAATTTTGCTCAGAGCGCCGATACCGCCTTCTCCTTCAACTGACAGAGCGTCGACGACGCCTGTGTGCAGAAGGCTAAGAGCGCCGATCCAGCCTAGAACGCCCTGGTGCAGTGCCCTCCAGCGCGTGGAGGTAGGCCTTCAAAACTGCCTGTTTAAGAAATTTTTTGTTCAAAATTTGTAAACTGTCCTGTTCTCTAAAGTTTTTCAATGTGGTTTGCCTGCTTGCTTGCTGTCTGATTTACTGGTTTTTGTGAGTCTAATTCTCTGTTTGAGCTCAAATCCAAAAATTTTATCTTTTACATTGTCATAAACAAAAGTGAAAACATAGTTCAGTTTTGGTTTTTTAGTGAAGTGTCTGAAAATTTTCTTTTGAAAAGAAAGCCTATAGCCTCTTCCTAGAAGATTAGTTTCTTTTTTTTAAAAGATTGCTTTGTGTGCCTCATATTTTCTAGAAAAATACAAAAAGAATCATTTTATTTTTCTCTTGTTTATGCTTGCGAAAATTTCCATTTCCATTTTGCATGTGTGATTCAGAAAAATAGGTCTTTTTGACATTATAGTAGAAGTTAGTTTTGCATGCACGTTAGAGGCTTCTTTCTTACATTTTCAGAAACTTTAGAGTGCTTGTTTGAAAGAGTTTTTGTGTTTGAAAAGACTTTATTTGCATTCTTTATTGGATCTTGTTTTGATTGTTGAAAACAGTTTTCTTTTCGTATATTGTTGAAAAGAAAAGAAAAAGGTTTCTTCCTTACCCTAGTTAGTTCTCATCGAAGTCTAAAAGTGCATTTACATTTAGGTTAATTTGGATCATTAGAGATAACATTTCACAAACATTCACCTAATCGTCCAAATAAAATTAACGGTAGCTTTAGGTCTAAAATTGTATAGAAATTTGAGTGATAGGTTAGTGACGTGTTCGGGCATCGTAAAGCGTAGGAGTTGTCGTTATTTGTCTACACTACAACTCGGGACTCACGCGGTTCTTCCACGTACCGTCGGTATATCGAACGGCCTTTCACGTACCCTTGAGGTATATAGAAAGGTACTTCACGTACTCGATTGTGTATCGGAAGGCCCCTTGTGAACGGTTGTGCATTAGACAGCACTACTACCGATTTGAGCTCCCACGTACCTTGCGTATATCGGGAGACCCCACTAGGATACCCAGATCATCTGAGAAAAACCCTTTGGTCGTCTTGTGTGGAGCAATACACCGAAAACAACATTCGAGGAGATTACTACGCACATACCCCTAAGGTATATTGCAAGTTGCACCTACTTGACAATCCTGGTGAGAGACCGGCTATTTTGAACCCGTCCTATCATTTAAGTCTGTTTGTGACCTTTATCTCTGCGTAGGTTTTGTTTGTGTGCTTTTCTCCTTTTTTCACCTAGATTAGGTAACTTCGGGCACCACCATAGTTGAGCAACTTGCGAGACGTCAATCTCGTAGATTGCAGGGTTTACCTCCTGACTCTCCTCCTACCGTGGAAGGACAAGAAAGGATAACCATGGAACAACCAGCTTCTACTAATGTTCCCATAGGAACTGCCATAGCTAGTGAAACTAGAGAAGATTTCACTATTTTTACAAATCCTTTGGTTCAACTCCCTCCTGCAACTGATGCTTCTATGCATTCGTCGTTGGAAGGTCGTGTCGATAGTCCTACTCCACCAAATTATGGCCCGGATGCTCCTTTTTGGAGGACTTCTATGGGCCAAGCTATTGCTGAATTCAGGGTTATTAGACCTTCACCAGGGAACCCTCCTTTAGGAGAGGAGGAACAAACAAGAATTAATGCATCTCTCGATCGAGCTCGTAACTTTTCAGAGAGAGTAGAAAGAATCATTCCTCCACCTATGTCTCGTTATGAAACTATGTCAGCTCATTTACCCCATAATAGAGACCCTTGGCCTTTATCTGAAATTAAACCTTCTTCTGAAGTTCATCCAACCTATGGTGAGACTTCTCGCAACCCATGGCCTGAGAGATATCGTTCAATAGCTCAAGTGTTAGGTCCTATTGAAGAAGTTCCATTTCAAGGTAATCCAGGTCCAAATGACAACCCGTTACTAGGCCTTCCATACCAATCATGGTTGGGGGGCAATCCACAAATCAAGTAATGTCAGCAAATTCTAACGTCGAGGAGCAACCCCTGGCATGAGTTATGTCATTTGTTAGTGGAATTATTACTAGTTCAGGACAAGTTGTAGCCATAGAAAAACCTACAGTAGCTATCGCTCCTACTAATACCAATGTTATCCCCCCCCATCCAGTTCAGGCCAACCCTTAGGGGTGCAACCTGTCAATAATCCAGCTTCTTGGGGATATACTTATCCAGGAACTCAGCCACCTATGGTTAATCAAGTGTATCAACAACCACCGCAAGCGGCTATTTATCCTGGAATGCCCTACCCTAGGAATGCTTTTGTACCTTGGGGACAACCCAATTGGTCCAATGTTCCGTCATATGGAGGAGCTTTTGTTATTACTGCTGGAGGATATGGTGGCCCACCTTCCGGGGGACCACCACGAGGACCTGGAAGACCCGAAGGACCTGGAGGTCCTGGACGACTCGGTGGACCATTTGGAGGACCACCACCACCTGGAGGTGGAGGATCACCACCTCCTGGAGGACCACCACCTTCTGGAGGACCCCCTCCCTCGGGTGGCCCACCTCCTCATGGAAATTCTGGAAATCAACAACCTTTTCAACAAGCTTCAAGGGCATCATCCATACCCATCTATCAATCTGCATACGGTCCTACTGGCCAGCAAATGCCATACCAATACTACCTGTATCCACAACCAAATCAACAACTGCCATTTCTATCTACTTTAGATCTTCCAGACTTGTCAAGATTGATAAGATTGATAAATGACCCAATCCATCATGACCCCTCTTGGCCTGCCATTCCTGTAAAGCTGCCTTCCGATATACCCAAGTTTGATGGTAAACCCGGTGAAGATCCAAAACACCATGTGATGACATTTCACTTATGGTGTTCATCCAATTCTTTGATGGACGGCTCAATTCGTCTACGGCTTTTTCAAAGAACCTTCACTGGTATCGAGCAAAGTGGTACATCGAGTTACCACAGCACTCTTTTTGGGACTTCAATGCCTTAGCAATGGCGTTTTTAACACACTTTCAATTGCCAATCCGATATGAAACAGCTACAAACCTTTTGACTTCGCTTCGAAAAACCATATCAACTCACATCTCCGATCATATCCATGAATGGAGACGAAGACGAAGGTTAATTAAGGCCCCCATTCCTGATCAGTTGCTCTTGATTGGTTTATAAAGTCTTTGCTTCCACCTATTGCTAGAGATGTTGCCATGGGAGGTGTTGTTACTGAGGACCAAGCTATTAGCCATGCTCAGTACCTAGACTTGGTTTATTCCCAATCAGGTACTCTGTATGATCTAATTCCCCATGCTCCTCGACCTACAACAGATCCATCAAGACCCGCAACTGAACCACCTGCTGATGGCACACTTGGTTCGGTTCAAACACAAACGGCAGCCAAATCCTCTAAGAAACAAAATCAAACCGCCACTCCGTCGAATCAACCAACACCATCTACCAAACCTGCACCCTCTCCTAATGCTTCTGCTAAAGTAAACGCAATCAAATCAAATGAATCTTCAGGGGGAAAGAAGAAAGGAAAAATAAATCTAAAAAACCTAATAATCAACAGGAAGGAAACAAAACACAGAACTCGAATGCTGATTCAAAAGGTAAGCGAAAGGTAAAATATCCTTGTTTAATCTGCGAAGGTGACCATTTTACAAAAGAATGTCCTCGTCGTGAGGAAGCTAGTAAGTTTTTGAAAACTTCACCCACCCCAACAGTTTTGAAAGATCATTTCCCTTCCCAAAAGCAGTTAATTGATCATAAGTCCTTGAACAAAACTTCTTCGTCTACTAATGAAGTTCGAATGATGTCTAGTGAAACGGTTAATTTAAACACAAGATCACATGGTTATGACCCTCCTCCAGAAAAGAAACCTGTTGATGTTCCATCTAAAAAACCCTCAGCTTCCACACCTCCTCCTAATAACGGTCTTCACATTGAAAAACCTATTCCATAACCAATTTTCCGCCCACCAAAAGGTACTCTACGTAAGTCCATAATCAATCCTAACAGTCGTGTCGCCCAATATTATAATATTGTCGAAGATTTGGCCCAAGCACCCTACGCTATGTCGGCTTTAGAGGTACTTCAAACCTGCCCAACTCAATGGAAAAACTTGCTTACTTCCCTTGGAGCTATGGATCCTGAGAATAGTAATATCATCACTTTCAAATTGGATGATTACAAGACTAGACTCTCACATCGATTAGCTTTCCAGATCGCTACCAAGATTGCTGGAAAGACTATCCATCGTACCGTTTTGGACGAGGGTGCCTCTACATCAGTTATGTCTTTATCTTGCTGGAGAGCCATTCATTCTCCGAAAATCAACCGTTCACCTACCACCCTCAAGGCTTTTGATGGTCGCAGCTTTCAACCCTATGGATTACTACATGCCATCCATGTTGAACTGGGGGGCAAGTCAGTCTCCATTCACATTGAAGTCGTCGACGCTCCTTTGGATTACAACTTACTCCTAGGTCGTAACTGGTTTTATGCTATGCAAGCTGTAGCATCGACCGTTTTTCGGATCGTCCAGTTCTCATTCCACGGAAAGATTGTTACTGTTGATCAGTTAGATTTCACCACGCCTAGTGCCATTACAAATGATGCAAATAGCGTTCCGCTCCTGAATACCCCACAGTAAAAGGACATTGGAGTAGACCTTATCAAAGGCTCTTCACTAATGGGAGTCTATCCCTCATCTGATCCTCCTGCTGCTTCACAAACCGCGTCTATTAACATGATTTCTACCTCTCATGCAAACAAAGGAAAAGCAATTGCTGATGAATCAACATCCTTTTTCCCTTTCGAAGAAATTCACAATGCAATCCAAGCTACCAGTGATCCCCCCCCATCAATGACCATTTGTTGGTGGCCTTAGACCACTATCACATGCCATACTGGCTCGAAACCCCCCCCCCATCTCTAGATTATCTTTCACACACACTTCCTACAGACGAATCTATTATGGAAGTTATGTCGTTAGAGGAGATGCCTTGGGAAAATTATCATCACCGATCTTCTTTCCTTCCCCCTTGCCATATGGTAGAAGACCACTTCACCTCCTCGGTTTCATCTGATATGGTCCTCAACCCTCAGTCTCCGATCCTCACTCGTAGTGTCGATTCTGAAAGAAATTTGTGCAACATTACAAAAACTATGCCTGGAGACATATCAATGAAACCAGGTGTTTCCGAGAACATTTTCATAGGACAGAACTCTTCACCTAAAGAGGTTCAAACATACACGGCCCTTTTCAAGGAGTTTAGAGATGTCTTCGCATGGACATATGAAGAAATTCCAGGGATTGATCCCTCTATCGTTGTTCATGAGATAAAAACTTACCCCGATGCCAAGCCAGTCCGTCAGAAACTACGACAGGTTCATCCAAGAAAAGCAGCTGCTATTAAAGAAGAAGTTGAGAAACTTCTTAAGGCTGGTTTCATTTACCCCGTACCATTAACTGAATGGGTGTCCAACATAGTCCCTGTGAACAAAAAACAGGGTACTATTAGGGTTTGTATCAATTTTAGGGATTTGAATCGAGCTTGTCTAAAAGACAACTTTCCCACCCCCTATATCGATCAGATAATCGATAAATGTGCTGGAAGCGTTATTTTTTTCTTTATGGATGGCTTCTCCGGCTATAATCAGATTGAGATTCTCCCGTTAGACCAACACAAGACGGCATTTATTTGCCCTTGGGGGACTTCTGCTTATCATAAACTACCTTTCGGTTTAAAGAACGCTGGCGCGACATTCCAACGTGCCATGTCCTATGCTTTTTATGACATTAAACATGTTGTGGAACCTTATCTTGACAACCTGCCTGTTCATTCCAAGCAGCGGCATATTCATGTCGATCATCTAAAAACAGTGTTTCTTCAATGTCGTCATTTTAATATTCGTCTAAATCCCCATAAATGTGTTTTTTGTGTAGAAATTGGTCGACTTCTTGGTTTTATTGTTTCCAAAGATGGCATCCTTATAGATCCCTTGAAAATTGAAGCTATCTTCGCCCTACCTACTCCCACGAACATAATTGAACTCCAAAGTTTACAAGGAAAGGCAAACTTTCTATGTCATTTCATCTGCAATTATGCAAAAAGGACACACAGTTTCATGAGGTTGCTCAAGAAAGATACCCCTTTCGTCTGGATGATTTCACGCAACGCGCATTTGATAATCTCAAACATGCACTTACCCATGCACCAGTGTAGCAGCCACCTAATTATGCTAAGGATTATTCCTTGTATGTGGTTGCATCCTTGTCTACCATAGGCATGGTCCTTGTTCAAACAAATGAACACGACCAAAAACATGTAATTTATTACGCAAGTAAGAGTCTTTTGGACTCTGAAACTCAATACTCACATGTGGAGAAACTCGCTCTAGCCACGGTCATCACGGTCCAGAAATTTCGTCATTATATCTTGCTCTGCACCACCATTGTTTACGTGAATTCCAACCCCATGTACTACGTTCTCACACAGCAAGTGCTTGGGGGCAAATACTCACGTTGAATTGTGATTCTCCAAGACTTTGAGATAGAATTCACTAAAAGCACTTGTAAGAAGTCTCTCATCTTTGCAGAGCTTATATGTGAACTTCCCCGTACTACTGAGACTACAGAGCCCTTTGATTCATTGCCCGATGAATCATTGTTTCTCATTAGTACGACCGACCCATAGTACGGAGATATCATTTTGTATCTCTAGACCTTACGATACCAGCCCACTGCTTCTCGAGATGAACGTCGTCGCGTTTGCCACCAGGCCAAAAGTTATCTTATCTTGAATGATACCCTATACCGCCATGGTGTTGACTCCATCTTACGACGTTGCCTTACACATGAGGAGGCTGAGATCGTTTTAAATGATTGCCATGCTGGAGTTTGTGGCGCTCATCTCTCTGGGTTGGCTACTGCCCAGAAAATCTTGCGTGCAGGGTATTTTTGGCCTTCTATTTTCAAAGATTGCATTGAAACAATCAAGAAATGCCCACCGTGTCAAATGTTTACTTCCAAGAAACGCACACATCCAGCTCCACTCCATCCCGTTGTAGCAGTTGGCCCCTTTGCAAAATGGGGCATAGACTTCGTGCACTGTAGACCTACCTCAGCCGAGGGGCATCGCTACATTATCGTGGCTGTGGACTATTTTACAAAATGGGTTGAGGCAATGCCCACATATGCCGAAGACAATAAGACTGTTGCACTATTCTTATTCAACCATATATTGTAAGATTCGGGATTCCTAGGAACATCGTGACCGATCATGGAACACATTTTCAAAACAAAATGATGGCAGAGCTCAGTGTATAATTTGGGTTTCGTCACGATAACTCTACACCATACTATCCTCAGGCCAATGGCCAGGTTGAGGCTATAAACAAAGTATTAAAAACAATGCTTCAGCGGATGGTAGGGCAAGCCAAGTCAAACTGGCATTTACAGCTTTTCTCTGCACTCTGGGCCTATAGGACTACCGTCAAAACTTCCACCGGTTTTACACCTTTCCAATTAGTATACGGGTTGCAAGCTACTCTCCCGATAGAGTGTGAAATCCCTTCTTTAAAGCTTGCTGTGGAAACTATTACCAATACCACTATAGACGAAGAAAGATTCTTGTATCTAAACAAACTTGATGAAGCTCGACGCGATGTTGCCTTAGCTAATGAGGCACATAAACGAAGAATGAAAATTCAATATGACAGGACTGTCCAACCCCGTTCCTTCAATGAAGAAGACCTAGTCTTGACTTATGGCAAGAAACATGACAAGCTGGGGGCAGGCAAATTTGAGTCTGTGGCATGGGCCCTATATTGTCAATCGCATTTTAGAGAAAGGGGCATATGAATTGGTTGATTATGACGGGATACCTTTGGGAGAGCCCCGAAATGGGCTCTACCTCAAAAGATACTATGCCTAGGTCATCTGGCACAGGGTCTTTGTAAATATTGTTTATAATTTATCATGTGTCTTAAGCTTTGAGAAGTGTGTTTTTTGTGTGATTAAAAATGTGTTTTTTCGTAAAACCCTACTTATGCATGTCTTCTGTCTGATGGACAGATGACTTCCTTCATTGGTTTTGCTGATGGTGCTCATCGATATACACTTAACCTTCATCGGCAGCTTGGTTACTGTACTCTCCTACAAGTGAGCTAGTGAGTTCAGGCGGTATTCTTTTAGGTCCCTCCACCAACAATCTGGCGGAATATCAAGCCGTAATCGGATTGTTGACGGAAGCCCTAGCTAATTATGTAAGGGAAATTAGGGTTTACCTAGACTCTGAACTAGTTGTTCAACAGCTTAATCGAGTCTACACCATCCGAAATACCGTGCTTCTTCGTACTTTCCGGAGAGTTAGGTTGTTAGAGAGGTCTTTTGAGCAAATTACATATCAACAGATTCCAAGACATTTAAACGTTGTGGCAGATTCCCTAGCTAACTAAGGTCTTAGATTGGCATATTGCTCATTTTTAAAAGTCCATTTAAAACATAAACAACACATGTAAATTCATAAGTAGATGATCATCTCACACATCACATTTGCCACACACACAACTGTAAATATAAGAGTCTATCATATATATATATAAAGTTGTAGCACCGAGATACGAAATTTGGGCTGAAGCATCTCTAGCTTTCAGTGCCCGTTCAGGACCATAAAAAGTTTGGAATACAATACATAGGGCAAAATCTGAAGCTTCGAATCTTTTAGTAATACATATACAAAAAGTAAAAATCAAGGCAGACTAATCCTCATGATGCTCATGGTAGCATGCAATGGCTTGGGCCACTCTACGGGGTAGCCTAGAGAACCGTCCAGAGACACCTACAGTATGGCACTGATAACGCCTAGGTACCTCGTTAATAGTCATGTCAGAGATGCCCACAGTCAAGTGTTGTAGGTTCTCCTCGAGATCTCCGAGCTCTTCATCAACTTCGGAGCGGTATAGCATCATATCCCTGGTACCTGCTCACCTAGCAATAGGCGACATCCCTGCTGGACGGATAGATCCAATGTCTGCATGAAAACATTTTTATCTCAATACTACAAAATAAAAAATAAAATAAATACAAAAAAATAAAAACACAAGTGGATAATGTCTTTTCTTACCTCGATCATCCCATACTTCTCCCTCAGGTAAAGCCAGCTCTGGGTCATCACAAAAGTCTGCCCCTTCATAGGCATAATCCTCCACCATAAGTAACTGGTTTCTCAACCAACGAAAGAAGCCTAACCCGTAGCTAACTTTGGGCCCTCCACCTCCAAGGCGAGGCATGGTTGTAACCCATGCAAGCATCCTCGGATCCTCAGGATCAAGTCTGGTAACGGTCACCTGTGGTCTCATGTGAGGTACTCGCTGTAAGATAAAGGACACTATCACTGCTCTGTAGCCAAATTGCTTCAGCGTTCCTCTTTTGCACTTGTTTAATTGACTCTTCAAACATACTAGCATGCCTTCACACCAGTTGAAGACAGTGGGCTCTATGCACAGCAAAGCATATAGAATATGTGATCTGCTGGTAAGGTGGGCAGCCCTAGTTCCAGCCACCTTACCGATAGTATACACCACTGTCCTCAAGGGAAGATCTACTAGAGACTTGATCTGTAACTTCCCCGATTGGGACTATGTACCTAGCGAGCAATGCTGATCAATAATATCATCCAAGGAGCCTTCTCCTCCTCGTGCTCTAGATAGAACTACTGGGCTTCCCCTCATAGACAAACCGGTCAGAAAATAGCTATCCTCAACCTCTATAGGCAGGATATGGACTCCCAAAACAAAATGCTCCTGGTCGAGATCCGACATATCTATGATATATTCTAGCAATCAAATATGTGCTTTCATTCCAGGTATCTGGAAATACTCTATAAGCCCGCAGTTTCGTAGAGCCTCAATGGCGACTGGATCATTAGCAGCCTGGTTGTCTGGGACTTCATGTTCCCTTTCCTTCCAAATTACCATGATGTACCTGTAACATGCAAATTCTGTAGTTAGAAAACATGTCATGGCTAAAAGGAAGAAAAGCAAACAAAATGACAAAATGCAAAGCAAGAAGGAAAACATGAAAAATCTGTTTTTGGTGTATTAGGGTTTTTTATTTTTTCTCTTCCCCTGCAGCGGCGCTGCTCCCTTTTTCCCACAGAGCACCGTGGCGCTGCTGCCTGTGGCTCGCAGAGCGTCAAGCGCCTGTCTGTCGTGGACAGAGCGCCGTCGGGAGCTCTGCCCGATAGCCAAAAACCCTACAGGGAAGGAAAAATTTATCCTCTATCACTGTAAAAAACTCCTATTGGGATGGTTAATCCCCTACCCTACCATTTCAAATGATGAATCCACCTTCTATCTTGCTTTTAAACTATAAAAAACATTTTGGGAACATGGATTTAAACAATGGAAAACAATTTAAATGACATTTGTTAAAGCTTGGAGGGGGAAAGAAACAAATGCTTACCTCTTGTAAGGAGAATGAAGAACAATGTGGTGACGCACCCTTGCAAAATCACCTTAGGAGACTCTTGCTATCAAAGCCAACCACCAAAACTCACCAATGGTAAAAATATATTACCTACCCTTTCTATTTATAGAATATTTTGAGTTTTCAAAAATGCATTATAATTTATTTGATTTTGAAATTCAAATTATTTTGGTAAAAGTGGGTTTTTATTTTTTACTTTCTATAGTTTTGGAAAAATAGCTTTTAATGGTGTTTTTTGAGTTTTGCAGGTAAAAATTGGGTCATGGCTACGATGTAAGCTATTTTTGTCTTTTTCGAGCTTATAGCAAAACTGAAAAAGTATTGAGCGTTGTTTTACACTTTTTACATGCTCATTAAAATTCCAGTAGAAAGGTGTCGAGTATACTTTTTCGCTTTTTCAGACTCGTTAAAAGTGGATTATGAAAAAGGAATCTAGTTCGAGAGTTTTATTTAAGCTCTTTTCAGTCTCCTCAAAACACAAAAAGATTGCCAAGCGAACTTGTTGCATTCACGCTTGTAAAAGAATTAGAACGGTCGACTAGTCGAGGGTAGGTTATCTCTTTTTCGGACCGACCGGCCTTGTTTACGAAAAATGACCTTTTGGAGTCTTCTTAGTCATTTCAAACTCTCTACACATGAAACGACAAATGAGTTTGCTTTCATTGCACTCGTAAAACAAAACGATGAAAGATCCTATTTGAGAACGAACCCCTCCTTTCTCAGGTTCGTGAAAAATATGAGAATGGACTCATCATTTGATGAGCTTTAACAAGTGTTTGATACCCTCTTTGGACTCATAAAAACGAAAAGAGGCACTCACCTTTCGAGGTGGGGAAATTAGAGGAAAGGGGAATGGTTTTCATTTGTTTATATGGCAGTACTCTACAATCCACCTTTGAACATGGCACCTATCTGCATTTTCATATCTGAACAGTTGGGTTTTCAGCTTGTCTCCGAGTCGATCCACTTTTGTGAGTCACCTGACTCCTTTGAGTCAATTCAAAGAATGCTTTGTCATATTCCTTGCATTACACCTGGTTCTATTCTCGTTTAAGTCAATGCTTCCAAGTCATGTGTCGTGCCGTCAAACTGTTCAAAGGATGTCTCTACCAGAAAAATAACTCGTCAGTAACTTCACTTGTCCTTAAAAGTTAGTCATGTCTGAGTCAGTGCCATTACTTCAAATCAACTTTTGTTCCTAGTTTCGTGTCACTGATGTGGGAATCATCATGGCCCTCCTGTGACAAGTCTATTCCTGTCGACTTCAAACCATTGTCTAGGAATTAGACCTGGAAACCTAGAAAGTACCTTGGGCCTGCATGCCTTAATGGCAGGTTACCTCGCTTTCAACATGAGTTTACATTATTGACTCTTGATTGAAAGATCTCATCGAGCGTTCGACTCCAAGTCCTTTATTCACATTCGATGGTATGTAGTAAGATACCTTGGGAATCATTGACATCAATGGTGGTTTCCCTCGCACTTGTTAACAGTTTACATTATTGATTGGTAATCAAGTGGTTTCTACCATGTTCGACGTCAAGACATTGTAATCACATGGTTAGATTCGTATCGTTTGGGGATCTGAATGAAGACCCTGAATGGTTAGGCTAACATCATCATTGCCTATGCTCAGGTTGCGTTTGGAGATCATTTACAGTCATGACACGGATCCACATTGTATGTTTGGTGGCTGTGTTTCGTATTGAGGTTGAGAGACATGGATCTACTTTGTATATTCCGTAGCTATGTGCTACCTCCTATAGCAGTTATTCATGGATCTACAGTGTATTATTGGTAGCCATGACGTGGTCATCATCATAGATCTGCAATGAATTGGTCCGCAGCTATGATTGGTTTGGATGAGGTCAGCTACTGGTCCTGTATGAGTTTGTGTATCTTTGCCTTTGTATCAGACGGAAAACTTTGCAAACTATTTCACCTATCACTTCCTTCTAGCTTCATACTTTGGGGGGGCATTCTGTTGCAACTGGAAATCTCACATTGCTTATCAGCCTCCATGAGAATTTCACTTTGCCTTTCAATCTCCCAGAAAACCTGGCTTGAGTCACCGTGGTCACTTTTTTCCCTGACCTAGAAAGGGCGGCGCTTTCATGTTTTTTGCACAGAGCGTCGGCGACGCCTGTCCTAATTGACCATAAAGCGTCGTTTTCTCCTTCCTTTGGCAAAAACCCTAGATCGACGCTTCTGACAGTTTTGCTAAGAGCGTCGATGGTCAGTAAATGAGAAAAAAAGATGTTTCTAGAAGCTTCCATGCGGAAACCTCCATAGGCTTAGTTCCTATATGCTTGGGAGAGGTGGCATTCACCTTCCTCACCTATAGGGATCTCATTCTATCCTTTTTCCAAGACATCTCAAGTTCTAGGCCTATAAATGAAGCTTTCACGAGAAGAGTGAAGGAGGCCAGGAAAAGCACCCTTATGCTGATAGTTTGAAGTCTGAATCAGAGGCAGAGTAGAGTTAGCTTGTGGTTGGGGAGGTCTTCATAGTCATAAGAGATTGTAGACATTCTTGTTGAGATCGAAGCCATTGACATCAAGGCTTTTTTGTTGTACTTCTTTCTCATCCATATATTAATACAAAGACATTTCCCTTTCCTATATTTGATTGTATTGATTGTAATTAGATATTATTGGATTCCTTGATCACCAATATGAATAGTCAATTTATCATGATGCTCTCATCCCTTTTGTTTGTCTTGTGATCTATTTTGCAGATACTGAACTATTGCAAAGACTTTTGGAAAGAAGATAAGCGGATCTAAGGTTGAAGTATATTGTCTTTCATGTTAGTTGATTAGATTATTCAAGGAAAGGATATGTTGCTGTGTCTTTTTGTTCTGTAGTTGTGACTTACATTGCAGAGAAACAAGCAGTGTCCACACTGATTGAGAATTCCTGATAACAACTCCCGTGAAGGCTTCTTCTAGAGTCATGTTCTTCAAGAACCTACGAGGGCATTTGTTTTGTACATACACAACTATTCTGGAAGCCTCTACCCACATGAACATCGATAGACTCTGGTCATGTATCATGGCTTTGGTTGCCTCATAATTAATCAATTTTTTCTTTCAACAACCCCATTTTGTTGAGGGTGATAGGGCACTGTAAGCTCCCTATTAATTCCTACTTCCTTGCAGAAATCATTAAACTCTGTGGATGTATATTTTCCAACATTGTCTAATCTCAGAGTCTTGATCCTCTTTCCTAACAAATTCTTGACGTGTGCTTTGATTTCTTTGAACTTGTTGAGCACTTCCTTGGATTCCTTGGTCTTGAGAAAGTATATCCATGTTTTTCAACCTCCCAGCGAAGCAACAGTCATATGTCCGCACAAGTCGAAGTGCATTAGATCCAATATTTCCTTGGATCTGCTCTCACTATTCGAAAAAGACCCCCTGGTATTCTTGCCAAGTGTGCATCCCTTGCAGACTCCGTCATGGTCCATGTCAAGTACTAGTAGACCTATCACAATATTTCTTAATGGTGGGAGAGCTCTATAGTTGATGTGAGCTAATCTTATGTGCCATAGCTCACTCATGCTGGTGGAGTGATGAACTAGTGCTTGAGCTAGTGGAGTGTTCAATCGATATAGGCTCTCCTCTCTTGCTCCAATTTCTTTCGTTGTGTCCATGTTGAGTTCTTGTGCAAAGCAAGCACTTTCCCATCTAAAAATGCAACTTTATATCCCTTGTCCTCCAAGGTAGACATGGAGACAAGATTTCTTTTCATACTAGGCACATATAGCACATTACTCAAATGTTGCTTTAGATTCTAGTTGAAGGGAGGTAGCCCCAATAGTTGGCATCATCTCCAAGTACAACATGGAGATGAGATTCTTTCTCAACTATTTCTAAAATATTTTCTTTATATCTTGTCATATGCCTAGAAGCACAACTATCTATGAGCCAAGTGTCACTAGTGGTGGGAACCGTACCTAATAATGTTGATATGAAGAAGAATTTTGTACGATCTTCACTCCTTTGCTTCTTATGATGATGACTTTCTTCTACATCAGTTGTTGAGGCTTCATGTTTCCTTTTGCTTGAACTAGGACATTTGTTTGCATAGTGACCATATTTCTTGCACCTACAACATTGTATTTGCGATATATCCTCCTTCTTTTCTTGTTTATTTGGAAAGGGCTTGGTCTTCGACCTTGATGCTCACGGTGATGAGATTTTCTTCCCTTTCCCTTTCCTTTCTTGGCATGGGCCATGAATGCTTGATTCTTCTCAAGTTGGGTGCAATGAAGTCTTTGTCTTGTTGCAATCCTCGTCTCCTCCTAAGTGCAATCTGCCCATAATCTGTCAAAGTTGGGCAACTTGGTGCTTCCACTGATGGTTTGGATGAAAGATTCCCAAGATGGTGGAAGCCCATTTAGCGTAGTAATGACAAGCTCCTTATCTTCAATAAGTTGTACACTGGATCTCAGCTTGTCCCTAAATTCTGTGATAATCATGAAGTATGAGGAAATTGATTAAGACTTGGCCATCTTCATGTTCGATATCCGGTCACTCAATGTGAGAGTCACATTGATGCTACTGTGCTCAAATAGCTTCCTTAGGGTTTTGAAGATCTTTCTAATTGTCTTCTTTTGTGAAATTTGAGGAACCAAGTGGTTTTTTACCGAGTCCACTAATATTCTCCTTGCCCAGGCATCATTCTTCCTCCACTAAGTCTTGTCTTCTTCAGCTTCTGGCTCTGAGACCTTCTCATTGACGAACTTCAAGAGATCATTTTCTTCCAAGATGAGAAGAACTCTAGACTTCCAAGAGATGAAGTTGATGGCTCCATCAAGACGATCTTCAACCTTCATTCCAATCATCTTGCCTACAGATCTGAACCAGAAACACTAGCAAGAACTAGGTCAAAAAATGAAAATTGTAATTTTGTGAAACTAACCTCACAGATAGATGCACCCTAGCAAGGCGAGTTGAGGGATGGTAAGGTCGAGCCAAAACTGTGGACTAGTCAGCTAAAAACTTGAAACCCTAATTTCCGCAGTCGCTGCAACAACAAAATTAGGTCAAAAATGAAATTTGTCGAAATTTAATTCTTCCTTCACCAGAAGACATGCCTCCCCTAGAGCGAACTTTCCAAGTCTCTTTTTCCATAGAAATGATGAGGGAATGCCTTCAAATAGTAAGCCCTAGTTCTCGGCAATGGCTTCTTCTATAACTGCTCTGATACCATGTTATATTTTTACAAGATTAAAGCCGTATAGCTTTATTGCAAATGAACAATAAGATCTCTAGAAGAAAGACAAAGCACAGAACCAAAGAACACAACAGTTTATCCTAGGAATCCCAATAGGGAGGAAGTCCAACAACCTTCATGTAGAGAAGATCAATCATGAGAACAGAGTACAAGAAGAGAGAGAGAGAGAGAGAGAGAGAAAGGACGAAGAAAGTCTCTCTAATAGAAAACTCCAAAAAAACATTACGTCTCCTGCTGAAGCGAACTTCTCCTTCACTAGACGAACTTGCTTATTGAGCTGTGTGTACAAATGAGGTGTCCAACCTTTACAAAACTAACTTTTTACACTAATTTGGCAGACTCGTCTAACTGACTGGGGCCGACTTACCTTGGGGGAAAATAAAAATACTAAAAATAATTTTATTTTAATTCTAAACTTCCCCAAGGTTTACATTGATTCTTTCAAGGGTTTACATGAATGATTACATCAATATGACCTCTCGTAGGAGGTACAAAACAATATAATAAAATTACAATAATAATAACTCCCGAAGTTGCACAAAATCCAACATAGAGTGCTTGAGTTCAAAGTCTTGAGTCCCCTTCAAGTATCTTAGAACACTTTTAGTAGCAAACCAATGTCCTTCACATGGCTTGTGCATTAACCTTGAAAGGATGCCAACAACATATGAAATATCTAATCTAGAGGTGGTAAGGGAGATAAGGCTTCCTACAAGTTGTCAGTACTTGGTCACATCCTCGAGTTCGTTTCCTTCAATCAATGTGAGCTTCAGCTTTTGTTCCATTGGAGTTGAGAGGGTTGCATTCTGTCATGCTAAATTTGTTCAACAATTCTCCGACATACTTTTTTTGGGAGATGAATATGTACTTAGGATGTTGAGTCACTTCAATTCCCAAGTAGTAGTGAACATTCCCCAGATCTGTCATTTCAAAGCCCTTCTTCAAATTTTTCTTTATGAATGCAATATAACTTTCATTGTTTCCTGTCATCAAAAGGTCATCTACATACACCACATGAAACACAACATATATTCCAACTTTCTATAAAACAGTGTTGCATCATCAAGATTATAATGTTTGAAATATAACTTTAGAAGATGCTCAGTTAAATTTTCATACCATGCTCAAGGTGCTTGTTTCAAGCCATACAAAGACTTGACGAGTTTGCATACCTTTTGTTCTTGTCCCTTCACAACAAAGCCTTCTAGTTGAGACATGAAGGCATTTCTTTTAAGTCTCCATTCGAGAAAGTTGTTTTTACATCCATCTAGTGGACTTTCCACCCATTTTGCGCAAACAAAGACAATAAGGAGTGGATGGTAGCCCATTTTGTTGTAGGGGAGAACCTCTCTTCGTAGTCAATTTCTTCCTTTTGTGCATAGCCTTTCACCACAAGCCTCGCTTTGTGCTTGTAAAGTGAGGCATCTGATCTGTATTTGTTTTTGTATACCCACTTGCAATCGATTGGTTTGTTTCCAACTCGAGGCTCAACCAACTTCCAAGTTCCATTCTTTATGAGTGCATCATACTCATTCTATTTGGCTTCTTTCCACTCATCATGAGTAGCAACCTCTTCAAAGGAAGTTGATTCAAAGTTGGCATATAAATTCAATTCACAATCAAATGAGACATCCATGCCATCACCTAAGTTATTTGCATCTCCTCCATCTTCTTGTCTGGTTGAACTTCTTGTTTCCATCTTTCCAACTTCATCCTTATGGACACTTTCAAGTGTCTTTGTGGCCCGTTTCGTAACTTTCCGTGATGGCCCAAGTTGATTAGCTAATGGTGCTTCATTTTCTTCAAGATTCAATCTTCCAATCCTCCCAATCACATCATCCAGTTGAACCTCTTGTTCAAGTGACATGGCAGGAACTTCTTCTTCATGAGTTTCTTCATGAGGGGTTGTTGGTGCTTCAAAAGGAAATTCCAGATATTGATCCAAGATAGGGACCCCCCCTTCAAGATGTGGAATTTCATTATCAACTTCATAATGTCTTTAGATGGGCAAATCTCTCCATACGATCAAGCTATCTATCATAGACTAGTCATTTTTATTAATTTCAAGAAAAATGACATCTCAAGAAACAATAAACTTCTTTGTTACCTCATCATAAAGACGATATGCTTTGGAGGTGTCTGAAGGTTAAAGTTTTGGGTTAGTTTAGGGTTTGATATAAGAAAATTAAAATTTGTATACTTTAATGCATAATACAAAACTAAAAACAAAGCTAGATCCAGAACATTACTGTTGTAATAAATTAAAAACATAATTTTCATCTCTTTCAACTTTAACACTCCAATGGTCACTGGGTCTTTCAACTTTAACACTCCAATGGTCATTGTGTTAAAGTTGGTCCTTGAGATAATTTATCAATTGCAATATGCAAAACATAAACAATAACATAGTACAACAAACTAATGAACAACAATTAATAAATAGTGACAATGTTGGTTTAGATCTGGTTTAGATCTCCCTTGTACTCAAACACTTTTGGAATCAAATCTTGTCACTGTAAAGACAAGTCAACAAAGGAACAGATGACATACCTTATGAGAGAGAGGAAAGTTAGAGTGTCGTAGGTTAAGGTTAAGCACATACAATAGCAAACAAGATATCTCAATCATCAAGTGTTAAGACCCCAATAGAACAACAGCAATGATAATCAACCCCAAACACAGATAAACAACCTCAAAAATCACAGCTCCAGAAATGAGAGAGAACCTTCAAGCCCTTGCTAACAAAGTCATAGTTTAGTCCAAGCAACCATAGCAAGTCACACCTTAATTTCAAACAGATAAGGTTCGGCTTCGGCCCATAGGGCTTCTAAATAATCACGGACTAACCTAGCATGCCCACACAAGTCACGGCCCAGCTCCAAAGGCTAAAAATGAGTCACAGCTCACCAAGGGGAGGTTACCACAGTCCATGCGTTAGCTAAAGAAAGTCAAACAGTCCACAACCCTACCGCATAAGGTCACGGCCCAGCTCAAAGGTCAAGATCAGTCATGACCAAGCGGAGAAAAGACACCAAAATCACGAGCCAACGAAGAAAAGACACCAAAATCACAGCCCAGTAGAGAAAAGACACCAAACTCACAGCCCAGCAAAAGAGGTCACCAACAGTGACGATTCAGCTTTAGAAGGCTACCAGCAAGTCAAGGCCTAGCCCCAACAAACCTAAAACAGTCACGGCATAGCAAGGAGGGTCACACAATAGTCACGACCTGCTAAGAAGAGGCCAACATAGACACGTCCATCCTAGAGAGGCTTTTCAGCAGTCACGGCTAGCTAGGAGAAGACAAATACAATCATAGCCAACCCACAGGGGTCACAAACAGCCCACGCCTTAGTCAAAGGGGCAACATACAATCACAGACCAGCCCAGTACAAGCACGACCTAGTCCCCAAGGAAATATGAGCAGTAAGAACGAAAACGTCCACTCAAAAGCAGCAGTAACCCTAGGCGTCCAACAGCAAAATTGTTCTCACGCAAACAAGGATCAGATCTAAACTTCTCTCATGTCAAGATGCACTCAAGAGAATGAAGTTATGAACTTAATTTATAATCTTGACAAGCCTTCTAGTAGGGTCACTTAGACAATCCTAGGATCTAGGATATGTTATGAACATAATAAGTAATAATAAAATAATAAAATAATTAATAGTTAGGGTAATTAAGAGACACCTCAGTTGGGTGAATAGTGACCATGAGGACCTATCTATATGGGTCCCTTATCATTGTAAAGAGCACCATTATCTATTCAAGTTTCAAATTATATTCTTATTCATGGCTTATTTAATATTCCAAGTATTTTGGTAATATTGTGTGTGAGCGAACATTTGTACAACTCATTTGGTATCAGAGTGATCCGACCCTTGGCCATCATTTACACTTCGTGGAAATTTGGTTTTTAACCATTATCCTAGGGTTTCCCTAAAATTGTGGTCTTTGGCCAAGAAGGAAAATATAAGAGGTAAAACAATAAAAAGAAGAAGGAAAAAAAACACAAGGTTTATAAAAAACACACGTGATTTTATAAACAAGTCATAAAATCAAAAAGTAAAAAGGAGAAGAAAAAAAAGGGAGAAAAAAAAAACAACCCATTGTATTATGAAACTACACTTGGTTTTATTTTATAAAAAACCATTACATTAATAAAAACAGGTTTTATGATAAGGGAAAAAGAATTAAATTATAGAGTGAAGGATCAATCGTATTTTAAGAAAATATATTATAAGGGTAAGTCCCAAGGCTTAACATTTCTTTTTTATAAAAGTTAATCCCCAAGATTTGAACTTGGGTGGGGAGGGTAACATTCCTTCTTCCCAACCACCCAATCTACACGGAATCCAAGAAAAACATTTTAAGAAGAAAAGAAGTCAAAGTTAAAAGTAGTCAAAGGAAGACAAATTATCGCCGAAAACGTTTAAATCAAAGGAATCATCTTCGAAGAAGTCAAAGCCAATTGAAAGCTCGTCAAAGAATTCAAAGTCATAAGAACGACTATCTATTATCAAAGAAGTCAAAGACCATAAAAGTTGGTTTGCAACTACAAATAGAAAAATTAGAAACATAGTTAAGGCGTTATCAAAAAGACAATGAAGATTTACGCAACATAAATACAAAATCAGAAGTAATGATTGAACTACATGAGCTACAAGAAAAGTTCAAGGAACAAAAAAAACTCGACCAAAAAAATCATATAGAAAAATTGTCTGCGCAAATCGAGGAATTAAAAGACGAAAGTGATTTCAATCAGAGATTACAAAATCAAGATATAAAGAAAGAAATAAACGATTATGAAGCAAAAATAATACACTTGAACAAAATCGTTGGTGACAAGGATGAAGAACTGACGCAAATATGAAATAAATTAGAAGATCAAGAATCAGAAATTGGCTAGTGTTGACAACAAACGAAAGTTCTTCAACAACAAAATGATGACTTTTAAAAGGCACACAAGTTGGAGATTGCAAATAGTAATAAAGCATTATCCAACAATTCTGAAGAAAATTTCAGATTAAAGAACCATAATAAGACGTTAGTCGCGAAAATTAAGAAATTGAAAAATAGTCGGAAGGCAGAACACTCTATAAAAGACAATGAAAGAAAATTTCTAAACAAGCAGAAAGAAAATAGTTGCATCAGAAATCATAACGAAGATCTTAAGGAACAACTTAAAAAGTTCGAAGATGACAAAAAGTCACAAGTAGAATTGATTAAGAAGTTTCAAAATGACAACATGCAATTAAAAAACAAGTTGGAAAAGATACAGAACGAAACATTAAAACCTCAAGAGATGAAAATACAATTTCTAGCTCAGATCAATGCTGAAAAGACGACGCTCATAAAAGAAAATGACATTGTGAAAATTCTCTATCGACACCCCAATCATAAAAAACGATATTCTAAAAAGGAAGAAATGTCGAAAGATAATGGTACTAATGTGATCAAAGCTCCTAATGACAGATCAGTAGGAAATCCCAACAGTGAGCAACAAATCAATTTAGGATGGATTGATCTGTCAACATATAAAAAGTTATGCTCTACACTTAGAAGTTTGTATCGACATGTTTCATCAGCTACGACGTCACAAGGAACAATGTGACAACATTATAAGGCTTTGAGGCCTTTCTAAGGGAGAGGAAATGTAATGAAGATAATAAGTAATAATTAAATAATAAAATAATTAATAGTTAGGGTGATTAAGAGACACCTCATTTGGGTGAATAGTCACCATGAGAACCTATTTATACAGGTCCCTTATCATTGTAAAGAGTACCATTATCTATTCAATATTCAAATTATATTCTAATTCATGGTTTATTTAATATTCTAAGTATTTTGGTAATATTGTGTGTGAGGGAACATTTGTACGGCTCAACATAGTTACCAAAATAAAACAGAAAATAAAGTTGAGTTGACTTAAGAGTACGATACCAAAGGTCATATGGTCACACAAAATAAAAACAATAAAAATAATAAGGTCAAGTCATCATAGCAAGGGTGGTCATGGTACCACACACAATTAGGGCGCTAGGACCAATAGGAAGATAAAGAACTATAAGTCAACTAAAGGGGTCACGACAAGGTGGTAAGCAACCCCGTTACCCACAAGACCAAGGTGTACCATAAAATGGGGAAACAACCCTTTTTACCCATAGGACCAACAAGACCAAGGACTTTAATCTTTTCTCTCTCAAGGTATATTGTCACGTGTATTCTATATATTTTTATCATCGCTATATAACGAAGATCCGATGATGTGATCCTCTAGTCCTCCATACTGCTCCTAAGGGTCAAGTGCTAGTGACATCATCAAGGGGTGGCCAATCCCTTGAGAAACAACCTAACAATAACCGATTAGGAGAAGAGGACATCACACATCGTCATCTTGGTTAACTGACCAAGATCCACCTATTTAAAAATAAAATGACCAGATATGTACCTGCGAGAACTTATTGGTTTCGGACCAAGAATCTACCTGGTCCTAGACCAGGAAGTCTCTACCTCCACCTACATGATCTGCTTGGTCCCAGACCAAGAAATTGCCTAGTCCCAGACCAGGAAACCCTAGAGGCATATAGGGTGCATTTATCTATGGAGTCGGTTTTCCAAAACTCCAACTTTCATTTTTTGACCTAGCCTCTGTTGGGGTCTCAGATCTAGATCTGTAGTCAAGATGATCAGCATGAAGGTTGAAGATCGTTTGGAAGGGGCTTCCAATTTTATCCCCTGGAAGTCTAGGGTTCTTCTTCTACTAGAAGAAAATGACCTGTTTCAGTTTGTAAAGGAAAAGGTCCCAAAACCAGAAGCCAAAGAAGACAAACCTCGCTAGAGAAAGGATAATTTCAAAGCAAGGAGGATTTTAGTGGACTCAGTTAGAGATCACTTGGTTCCTCAAATCTCAGAAAAGTCGACGGCGAGAAGGATGTTCAAAACCCTAAAGTAGCTATTTGAACACAGTAACATCAGTGGACTCTAACAATGGGAACCCATCCACAAAACTACAAAAGATAAGTATTTGATTTTACATGCTCTAATAGATTAGATCTGGTTGTTTTTATGTTTTACACAGATCTACATTTCTAAATTCAGGTAGTTAAATAACCTGTCACAATACACAACCCATCTAGGATGACAACTCCTTTATAACATACTAGAGTGGTACACACTCTTAATGGTATGCTAAAATGGAGACCATAAGCATCCAGAAAATGACCTTACATGTGTTGTGTCGAAGCATTCACTAAAAGGTTGCCTACATTATTTTGTTAATACATTGATTATGAAATATTGCTAACCATCTGACGGGATTTGACTTGTAGAGAATGTCATGATCTACAAGGAGTGATCCCATTGATATACGGATGGAACAGAAGCATGCATTATGACTCTCAAACCCAGAATAATCTCATGCAGAGATTTGGTGATCAGAAGCAGAAAGCTTCTACGAATGTCGGTCTATCCGTTGCTTCAACAAGATTTACTCAACCAACTTCTCAGAGATAGAGGGAGTCATCCCTAAAATACAAGGATTCGAGTCTATAGAAACATGATGACACTGCTGTCATGATTCGAAGGATCCTTGATGAACCTGGTCGTCACTAGCATGGACAATTACTTTTCAATCTACATTCATGTGCCCAAGATAGAACCTTCAGGCAAGAAGAGAACATTCGTGGGATATTGCAAGTCTTCAAGGGCTTACAAAATATACATCCCAGGATCGAGGAAAATCGAAGTCAGTTGAGATGTAACCTTTGAAGAAGAAATGGCTATCCAAAAAAGAAGAGGATCAGATATGGAGATCGATGATGATGAAGAGATGAGATCGTCTCCCCTCCAAACATTAAGAGGGAGTCTGAAGAAATGAATAAATCGATCAGTTCCATTGATCCAGTTGAGCCAAATGATGCTCCCACAGATATGGCAGTAAGCCGAAAAAAACCTAGATGGGCACAACAGATTTTGCAAAATGCAGAGGAACGTGAAACTCCACATGGAGCAGATGGGAGTATTGAAAAATACAAGGCCAGATTTGTTGCCAGAGGGTTCTCTCAAAAAGAGGAAAAGAATATGATGAGACATTTGCTCCTGTGGCTCAATACACTTCCATCAGATCGATCATTGCTATTGCTTTAGCTATGGGATGGAAGTTGCATCATATGGATGTCAAGACTGCCTTTCTCAATGGTATTATTGAGGAAGAAGTATATATTGAACAACCAGAAGGGTTTGTTGTCCATGGAAAGGAGTCTCATGTATGCAAGCTGAAAAAAGGCGTTATATGGACTCACGCAAGCACCTCGTGCTTGGTATGGGCAGATAGACGGATTCCTAGTGAATCTGGGATTCACCAAGAGTGATGCAAACCCCAACCTTTACTACAAGGTTGTGAATAATGAGCCACTAATTTTGGTACTATATGTTGGTGACTTGTTTCTTACCGGAAATGAGAAACTTATCTTATGGTGTAAGAAGAAACTCGCCTCTGAGTTCAAAATGAAAGATCTTGGATTGATGCACTACTTCTTGGGATTAGAAGTATGGCAGAGGCAGAAAGAGATTTTCCTAGGACAAGGAAAATACACCATAGATATACTGAAGAGATTCAAAATGTTGGACTGCAAGCCCATAGCTACTCCGATGGATGCAAACTTGAAGAAGCTGAGGGATTCTGCTTCAAATTCAAATTTGATTGATCCCACCATGTATCGCCAGTTGATTGGGTCCTTGATGTATCTGACGAACACTAGACCAGATATTTGTTTTGCTGTGAATGCTCTCAGTCAGTCCATGTGCGAACTAAGGCAGATTCACTAGACTGCTACAAAACATGTGCTCAGATACTTACGTGGCACTGCGGGATATGAACTACAATATAATTCAGATTGTGACTTGAGATTGCAAGGGTTTACAAACTCATATTGGTCCAAATGCAAAACAGATAGGAAGAGCACTTCAGGATGTTGTTTCAGTCTGGGTTCTGCAGTTATTTTCTGGTGCAATAGGAAGCAGAACTCAATAGCTCTCAGTATTGCAAAGGCCGAGTATATGGCTGCTAGTTCAGCAGCCCGAGAAACAGTTTGGCTTCATAAACTTCTTGTAGGATTGTTTGGTCAGATTCCAAAGCCAACTATGATTCACTGCGATAACCAGAGTTGTGTGCAAATGTCAGTGAATCCTGCATTTCATGACAAGTCAAAGCACATAGAGATTCGGTATCACTTTATACGTGATATGGTGCAAAAAGGTGAGGTCAAGATACAATATATTCCAACAAATGACCAGACTGCAGATGTTCTCACCAAGCCTCTTCCCAAGGTGAAATTTGAATACTTTCGTGGAAGACTTGGAGTAGAAGAGAACGTATCCCTCCTTGAGAGGGAGAGATGACTGATAGACACTCACTATACCCTTGCCCAGGTACCTTTGCTCGTCCAAGTTCTCAGCCAAGTATGGGAGAAATCCCATCCGCAGATGAGACGAACAAGTAGTAGATGGTCAGGTTCACACAGGTGCCTCTGCTCATCTAGGAGCTCAACCAGGTATGGGAGAAATCCCATCAGCAGATGAGTCGGACAGGTAGTACATGGCCATGTGATTGCACAGGTACCTCTACTCGTTCAGGTTCTCATCCAGGTATGGGAGTACCCCATCGGCAAATGAGATGAACAAGTAGTAGACAGTCGTGCACGTGTGCTCATCCAGGATCTCTAGCCAAGCATGGAAGTATTCCATCGATAGTAGAGACGGATAGGTAGCAAAATATCCTCTCTCAGACATCCGGATAGAACAAATTCATAAAGACAATCTTCAGTACATTTAGAGATGATGGAGATAGTATAGATGTACAGATGAACCCAGATGATCATGATGTTGATGAAGACCGAAGAATACCTTCCTTGTTGAGAGGGAGTGTTGGAGTTTGTGCAACTTCAAAAGCTATTCTTATTGTTCTCCCTCGAGAGTTGAACTTGTTGTAACAATTCATACAAACCCTAGAAAGAATAATGTAAGCCTTGGAGTGAAAAGCCAGCAATAAAAGGATAAAATAAAAATTATGAAATATAAAATTATATTGCTCCCCCAAGTGAAGTCGGCCCCAGTTAAATTATGGGAGGGAAAGCAGTATAAATAGGAGGCGCCCCTCCTCATTATTACACACAACCGCAGCGCAGCAGCACAAGTGAACCGCAACTTCTGGCAGAGTGCAGCTACACAACAACTCAGAGAACTTTGCATACACTGCAGAAGAAGATTGTTTTCAGGGTTTCAATCTTTGGAAAGCATTTCCATATTTTTCTTTTATTTCTTCATTGTATTATGATCTCAAAATTATTATCTCTAGACGAAGGTTGTTGGGTTTTCTCCCAATTGGGTTTCCCAGGGGAAAAATGCTTGTGTTATTGTTTTGTGCTTTGTCTATCTTCTAATGATCCTAGTCTATCTTCTAGTGATCCTATCGATAAATGCAATTAAGATATACTACTATAATATTAAAGAATTCTAACAAATCTGCCTTTTACTGGGTTCTTCACATGCAAAGCTCGGATACCATGTTGAATTTTAGCATTTGCATATATTCTTAATTTTGCAAATTGTAAGATAAATAACAAAACAAGTGCAATAGATAAACAAAACATCAACACACATGAACACAAGATGTTTTCATAGGGAAACCTTTAAAAGACAAAAACCCCAAAAGCATTAGTAATTCATCTCTTAAATGAGATGACTAAGATTGTTGCAGCAATAATAGAATCTCACAATTATAAGATGAATGTTCTTCAATGAAAGTCAAACCCTAGCAAGCTTGATCAATAATCTCAAACCCTAGTGGGTTTGTTACATGAAGGTAGAAGATCAAAAATGTCCAATAAAACCAGAGGTACAAGTTAGGGTTGCTCAGATTTTCCTGAGGATGCCCATGTTCATCTTTACTGCTGCCCGAGACCAAAAAATGATCTGCACAAATTCTTTGAGTGTTGCCTAAGTTAGCTTATCGCTGCCCAGATTGATTCACTATTGCCCGGATTGATTCACTGCTTCCCGGATTCTGCCTGGACTATCCTGGGTCTACCTGGCAACTGCTCGAACCACTAAGGTGGTTGCCCCTAGATGGGAGAGGCCTGTCATGCTGCTGCCGTGAAGAGAAACCAATAGACCCGATCTCTGTGAGCAGTTTTAGGGCTGCCCGAAAGAAGAGAGAGGGTTTCCCGTGAGATGCCCAAGGTCTGTGATTGCTGCCCACAGCCTACCCGAGGGTCTGTTCCGTGAAGTTCACCTGTTGCCAGAGAATAGTTCAATGCTACCCGAAATTTCTGTGATCTGCCCGAGATGTTGTGCTACTACCCAAGCTCGATTTTGGGTTGTCTGGAGCTCCTGCAAAGCTGCCCGAAATTATTCCTGAGGCTGCTCGTGAGGATGAAGACAACCTGGATGGAGGTCTGTTCTGCTGTTGCTCACGGTGAAGGGGAAGGAGTGATGCCCTAGTTGTTTAGGGTTGGAGCTGCTAACCATGAGGGAGAAGAGTGATACCCTTTCTCTACTTCTGCTGGCAGTGAATAGATAGAGAGATGCCCTAGCTGCTTAGGGTTTTGCTGTGGAAGAATAATGAAGATGCCCTAACTAGAAAAAGCCTCCATGCTAGGGCATAAACAAAATTGATCACCAATCACTGTAGAAGACAAAACTAGCGAATTCCTTCTTTTGGAGCAGCTTGTTGGATGATGAAGTATGTCAAAATGAATGTTAAGTGAACTTCATTTATATCCTTTCACTCACTTAAAGTGGTCCTTGAAGCTAGGAATATAAAATTAGGTTTTATCCTTTTACCCTTTTTACTTTTACCTTTAGTGGTACCAAGGTCTTTTTGTGTTTACACTTGGACTTCTTGTGGTGCAATTAGTCTTTATGTATTTTTTACTTTTACCTTTTAGCCTTCTTCAAGTGCCTTGTGGTCAATGTAAGTGGTCATAAGGGTCCTTCAAACCCACTCAAAGTACATCATCATAAATAGGGAGAATTACTAATGCTTTTATCTCAAACTCCTTGTGACACCAAGATAGGGTACTAGGTGTCTTAACTAGGGGTAGTTAATCCCTGGAGAAGATCACAAAGCCCACAGGTTAAGGATAGGAGTGCCTCACATGCCCAGACCCGGTTTAAGACTTATAGTGATATCCTGGTAACTGACCAGGCGCCTCCATTCTCCCAGAGAATGGCTCTCAGCACTAGGGTGAGAGCCCCAGTCCTGGATCGATTCATTAGGTACCTCCATTCAAAAGAATGGCCACTCAGTTCTAGACCGAATTCCCCCAGTGCTTAGACTGGTTCCTCTTCCTGATAACTGACCAGGTGCCTCCCCTAGACCGAGTTCCCCCAGTTCTAGACTGAGTTCCCCCAGTGCTAGACTGATTCCACATCCTAGTCCTTGACCAGATGTCTCCATTCAAGAGAATGGCTACTCAGCAAAAAGCTGAATTCCCCCGGTGCTAGATCGGTTCCACATCCTGGTCCTTGACCAGATGTCTCCATTCAAGAGAATGGCTCTCGATGTTGTTTAGGAAAAATCAACAACTACTACTACAGACAGGGATGCTACAACACCCCAGGTTTTCTGCCTACTATCACAGACAAGGATGCACCAACACCCTGTTCTCCAACCACTACTGGAAGGAGGCTACAACCCCTTGCAGGCTTGTTGCCTACGCTAGCACCACCCTACCTCCCTAATTTGATTTTTTAGACTTCCAGATCTTCTTTCAACTCTATTACTTGTTTTTCTTCCTTGGTCTTTGTCTTACTTGCTGCTACATCAAGCTGGACTGCAGAGACATCTTTGCTAACCTCAAAATCTTGCTTATAAATGCATCATTCATTTTTCTTTACAAACGCATCTCTTCACTCTAGAGCTTCATAGCTGTGCCCTTTCAATCTAGAGTTGTGCATGTTCATCAAACACATCACTTCATAAAACATGCCTCTTCATCAAACGCGTTTCCTTACTTCTTTGTTTGATTATTTTTAACTCTGTTTAAATTTATTAGTCACGACCTTCCGCAATTGCCTTTCAACGACGACTTTTCCGCAACAGAAATCCTTCTGCAATTGCCTTTCCACAAATTGGTGTCCACAATGCTCCTTTCCACAACTACCTTTCCGCAATTATCTTTACGCAACGATCTTTCCACAATCTGCGGGAACACCTTCCTTCCGCAATTGCGGGTTGCGGATTGCGGGCCTGCTTTTCATAAATTCTCAAAAGTGACTTCCGCAAATTTCTTCAGCAATAGTCTTTCTGCAGCTTTAACAAGCTTGCACCTTGGCATTTGCGGAAACTATTATAGACCATTGATCTTTCTCTCTCTTATGATCTGGGTCGTCCAAGTCTTCATTTCATAGAAACTTAGCGTTATAATGCTTCCAACTCCCGCTTAGCCAACTGTGTTATTTTGGCTCAATCTTTTTGAACTATTTCATCAAAGTTGCCTTATCATCTTATGTTGATAGCAATGTCGATTTAATCAATAGTCTTTGTTATTCCTTTGTCATTACTGAACTCCTTTGAAATCAATGACAACCATACTCAACAGGCATGGCTTTCCAAGCAATCTGTTGTTGTAACAATGGGCACACAAACCGAGGTGAGGGCAGTTTTACTTGTGCACAGAATTCGAGAAACAAACTATGAGCAAATAGTCCGTACAGTCATAATTTGGCACAGTTTTCTATGTTGTTCATTTTGTTGAATATGAGTAATTCACACCTACAAAATTTCTAGAATTGAAGGCTGCCTTCTAAGGGTTGAGATAGGTGGTTTTCACTGTTAGATTACTATTGTACATTTCATATTTAAAGAAGATATAAATACTCACTCTCTCTCACAAGTTTTCACCTTAAGGAGTTTTTCCTAGGCAGTTTGCCAAAAATTCCTCTCTACAATTTAATGTTGTGACTTATTTAAATTTATGTACATTGAGAAGTGTCTAAATTTCTCAATGTTTCATTTACTATATGGTTTATAAAAAAAATACCTAACTTGCAATTGAAAACAAACCTTGGATTTGGGCATTAAACTATATGCACAGTTGAAAATTGAAATCGGGTTAGGAAATAAAAAATTTACAGCTTCTCTGCAACTCTAGAAGATACAAAACATCCTGCAACAAAAAGTCAAGGAATCCAAGCAGTTTGAGCTTGATGGAACCAATTCCCTTTGGTTAGAGGTTGGATTTGTCTGCAAAATGCACTATTCCATCTACATTACCATTCAATTCTTCAAAACAGTGTTTTCTAAATGTGATGTGGGATGTTGCACCAATGTCAAGCAGCCATGCATCTTTGTAAGATGAAAAAGATGTGATTTCATTTATTCCAATATTACAAAGTGCAACAATACAATGAGCAGATTCAGGAGCTTTACCAGCCTCTTGGCTCTTACTCTTGTCTTCTTTCTTCTGGTTAGGTCTTTCTTTAACGGAGTCCCAAGGGGCCCAACACTGATCTGCTTCATGTCCATTCTTCCCACAATGCTTACATTGTAAGTCTGATCTTTTGTTTGAGTTGTTTCTACCCCCTCTACATATGAACTTTCTTCTTTCTCGGCCACTTCTGTTGTTCTCTCCCTTGGATTGGCATTGCACAAGGCAAAGGGTCTCTACCGCTCCAATTGTAGAGGCAAAAGAATGCATCTATTGCAATTGTCACCTACAAATAAACAAAGTTTTGGGAGGAAAAGGCGCAGGTCTAAGTCTCTGCCACCTTATTTACAAAAATTTATATCTATACTAATTTTGCACACTATAGTATGTTTCTGCGGGCTAAATGTTATTTTTGTAACTCTACACAATTCCTGCAGGGACTATACAATTTTTGCAGACACTATGCTCTTTCTACAACTCTTATACTGCTTCTGCAATTACTATGTTATTTCTGCAACTAATCTTAAAACCAATGCATAAACCCTAGAACTTGAAATTTGAGTACCCTTATGAATGATTTAATCGTAAAACTCACTCTATAATGATTTCATGCCTAATATTCTCTCTAAGAAAATAAACCTTGAGATTTCAAAAATAAGGCTAAGTGCATAACATTAAGCTTTAAAGAACATCAAACTTATCTCCTCTGGACTCTAGGGTTCGCAGAAGGCAGACCTGTTCTCTACTTAATCTTCAATATGCAGCTTCACATCCTCACAAAGTTTCAACCTAGTATGCAACGCCTTACGATCTCAACTCCAAAGGTGGTATATGCAGCAGTCAATCTCACCACACAAAGGCTCCACCACTATTGATACTTGTCTTCATTCAACACAACTCCATTAACAAACATTCCATGTGACTAATTTTGTGTGCAACAATACAAGTAACAACAGTTACACTTCAGATTCTTTTCACGTCGTGTTCACCATTGTGGGAGAGAGCCCTTGCAAGGTGAATATTCACTAGTAGAGCGTTCTAACTCAACATTGTCACACTTATTTTGAAAGAAACGCAACAATCCGACAGTGGAGAGATCAAAGGCAACTTTAGTCATGGCTAGGGTTCATAATCCATGAGTTCGCAAGTAGCCAATGAATGGCACAAAACAATCTCCAGATACGCTCTCAAAAAATGCAGCATCAAGCGGTCTTAACCTCCAAGCACACAATGGATGGAGTTCTACGACCTTCAACATAGAGATAGCCTAAAAAATTTGCCAGGGTTTGCGACTTCATGGTTGACAAAAATAATGCAAAATGTTTCTACTCAGTCTTCAATGCACAAGTTCCAGCGTTCTCAGCGATAGTTGCTCCATGGATTATGTTAAGTCCTTAATGATGACACATTACCCCATATAGTGTAGCGCATTACCCCCTATATTGTGGTGCATTACATTAAATTTATGTCGTCTTGGGTCTATTAGTTGTTATTGAACACCTTTGTCTCCTATATATATGAAGGAGATATTCTCATTTTAGTAATCATTGTATGTTGTCTTATCTTGGATACACAAGTACATTGTGTAAAGAGGTTCTGTTATTCATTATTAAGGCGTGGAATACTCTCTTTTGGTCTATTTCTGTTATTTTTATGTTATTTCTGGGACTCGGTTTCATAACATTTGGTATCAGGGCGCTTTCCTCGGGACTGGCTTCTGCAAAACGAGTCATCTTGGCATTTTCACTACAACTTTTTTTCTACAAGGATTCAAAGATCGAGGTTAAAAACCCACTTCTAAAACAGGCCGAAATATCTCTAGTCCGAAATTCAAATCCTGATACATTACAGATTCTGAGATAATTACGGAGGAATCTAAGGTTCTTGACTAGTCCAAAGCCTGGTCTAAAACAGGTGTCCTAGGGAAAAAGGTCATATCTGAGGCATCTGAGATCCAAATTGAGTGAGACCAGTTGCATCTGAAAGAAGACGGAGCAAGGTATATGTGGTAGAATTTTCAGCTACAGAAACAAAATATTGGACACATGGCATACATTAAAAAGTTCGCTCTTCTGGACAGGCCAAAAATAAGAAGCTTTGGGATATTTGCATTAACTTTTTTTTAAAACATCCAAATTAGGTCAGACCTGCGGCATTGGAAAGAAGACACATCAAGGTACCATAGGATGAAGTTTCATACCCAAAGAAGTTGAAATTCAAATTTTATCTCAGTTACAAGTAGACCATAAAACAGTTTTCTAATAATGGTTTGAAAAAGGTACGTCATTTTACATTTGAATAACTTTGGGAAGAAGGATCTATTCGTGGTAAACCCTAGGGTGTGATAAATATTTATTGTTCAAAATGCCACCAAAAGGAAGTGAAAAGAATCACACTCCACTCAAACCCCCAGAGGATTCATCCCAGACATATGATGAAATGGAAGACATGTCTTTTAGAGTGTCCTAGGTGGAAGATATGATTAAAGGAAATGTGAAAATTGATGACTTAGTTAAATCTGAAAAGAAGATGGCTAATAAAGAGGATCTCAAAGGGATGACTAGAAAAGAAGATCTTCAAGACTTGAAGGAATTGATGAAGAATATAAAAAATAGCTTTATTCCTCATGTATCTACTCAAGAAGAGGATAAGGAGAAAAAAGAGGATTTATTCCAGTCATGTTTGGAGAAAATTGAAAAACAATTGGAGAGTAGGAAGTTGGAGCCCTCAAAAGTTGATGATTCACTACAACATCATGGGTTCAATTTAGGTCCAAGGAACAACTTTATCCCAAAGATTGACATGAGAAAGTTTGATGGCACGGATCCAATCACGTGGATTTTTCAGATGGAGCAATTCTTTGATCTACATCAAGTGCCCACTTTGCAAAAGTTAATTATTCCATCATTATATTTAGAACCTGATCAATTTGTATGGTACCAATGGCTTTGTGACCATAAAAAGGACTATTATCTATTGGTCTATATTCACAAAAGAATTGATTGCACATTATGGGGATATAAATAACAACACTTTCTTTAACAAGTTGGTAAATCTCAAGCAAAAAGGTCCAATTACCGATCACATCAAGCAATTTCAGCAGCTAAGTCTCGGAGTTAAGAATATTTCAAAAGATAATTTGTTAAATCTCTTTATTGGAACCTTGAAAAATAGCATTCAACATGAGGTGCGTCTCTTTGAAAATCATCCCTAGAGAAGGCTTTCATGATGGCAAGGAAGGTTGAAAGTATAAATATAGCAATGACTACTAGAAAGGCCTTCTGCAACATATTGTAATATCCCAAACTGGTATTTTTCGGTTTATGGGTATACTGTAGATGGCTAATAGATTTACTCCTTAATCAAATAGGAAAGCAAACCCCAGACTTTGCATGCATGCAGTTGCATGCAAATATGTGCCCTAGAAAAATACAGAGATGCTATAAAATAGGAGAAATCAATGCATGTACATACCAGTATATAGATCATGCACATACCAGTATATAGATCAAATAAATAAGCTGCTGCTGGGATCCTGGAGGATGTGCTTGCTTGGTCTTTGATCACGGTGACACAATGTGACGGTGAAACCCTCTGGCTGGATGAATAATCAACCTCGCAAAATAACTGCTGAATGTAACATGATGATGAACTAGTGTTGAACCTGTATGATCCAACCTAATGATGAACTAGGGCAGATAAATTTCGCTGCCGAAATACACCAGTTAGCTGAGCATGCGCTCAACCCCAACTTAGCTCGCCGAGCTCTCCAATTAGACTCCACAAATCAATTATCACATAAGTAAAGTCTCCATTCACTTTATCTTTCGTTTCTAACTTTCAACTACAAAAAGCCTAACTTTTGACCTAATTAGGTCACTTTAACTTCTAATTTGCAGTTGACTTGCATGCATGCACATGGAGACTTAATTGAGTGCATGTATCATTAAATAATGCTTAGATGTCATGCATGTCACTTTTAGGGTTTGCATGCATCTCACTTTGAGGGTTTGCATGCATGTCACTTTTAGGGTTTGCATGCATGTCACTTTTGGGAACATTACAGTCCTCCCTCGCCAAAGATTGCTTGTCCTCAAGCAATGCCAACACAAATCCACAATCAATCAACTGAACCAACTGAATCTTGGGATGATCCCAAGGTCCCAAATTATCCTAGGAGATCTGTAGCACACTCTGCTCAAAAAACTGCACTGTACGGTACCATCACCAGAGACCTCCTGAACGCACCCTCTAGCAATCACTAAACTGTCAGTCACTGTAATCCCAAGGTCCCAAATCAATCTGAGAATTGTAGAGATCCAAATGCATCCACCGCTACCCTGCATAGTATCGACACAAGGAGCATCATGTAGACTCCCAAGTAACACCATCAGTAAACACTGTATCCATCCCTCATAAGGTCTTCCGCCTGGATCCCAATGCACACTTGTGCATATTTCATCCCAAATATCTGAAGGCTCTTGTGGGACTATACCCTTGGCTAGGAATGTCTTCCCAAGAATGGCCCACTCAATAGGACACCAACTCTTAATCTTTCTCTCAACTGCTAGAAACAAAACTTTGACTAGGGAATTTATAAATGGCTTTATATCTGATCCCACATTTTGAACAAGAAAACTAATAAATCTTACAACCCCAACCCTTGTGTTCAGTCCCACTCCTGAACGAACAAGTTGAACAAGACGAGGAACCAATAGTTCTAAAGTAGGGGGGTTGACATGTTTCAGGCACAGATCAAGAGTTTCCCACATAGGAGAATCCTTTGCAGCTGCAATACGCAAGTTTTCAAACTTCTCTTTTTGAATACCAACACTTTCTACATGTAGCTCAGCATAATTAAGCCTCTGATCTTCTAAACTTGAAAGACTTTCTAACATACAAAAACCCAACTCTGGTAAATGGGGCCGAATAGCATCTCCTGCAGCCTTTGAAAGCTTCATAACCAAATTGATCGAGACTTTCTGCACACTTGCAACTTTGCTCATCATACCATTAGAAAGCATAAATGGTAAAACAATGGCCATAGTTGCACTTGCATCAGACCTTTCAGTGAGAGACGTGTCACATAACCTTAAACTAAGTGAAGTTGTTGCACGGCACAGACTGTCACCAGCATTCCGAACACCTTCCTTTATGTCATCCATAGCCCAAAAAGCTGTGATCCAGACTTTCTCCAGGTACCTTCCCACCTGATCAAATTTGCGCCCCTGAAGGAGATCTGAAAGAGCAAGGCATGAAGACTCGCGGGAACGCCAAAGTCTAGATCCACTTTGAATCAATAAATCCAAAATTATATCATTATAGAATTCATCAATGTTCTTCTTGGGATCTGCCATTAGTGACCGCCAAATATTCCCCATTGCCTCCTGGATATTTTTATCTGGATCGTATTGATAGCGGACAAGCTTTGGCAAAAGCGAATGTAAATACGGCTTAAGCGCATTACCAGCCTGCTTTGAAATTTTAGAAAATCCAAAAGCAACACCACGCTTGGAATTTAAAGAGCCCTGATAATTGGCCAGATCCATGAACTTATAGATCAAATCAGGCTGGCCCATGTCAGCTGCTAAACTGCAAAGCTCCTTATATGTGCTTAGTTTCTCACCACCAGGTCTTTCTCCAATACTTCCCTCTTCAAACATTTCAGAATCCTCTGTCAACTTGACAACTTGTTTCCTCTTTGTCGTGCCAGTCAATGTACTGACGAGAGCCTGAACTAATTCACTCTTAGTATTTGAATCACCAAGTTCATAGAGAATGCTCATGCCACGTGAAGCCATCTCTTGTGTGAGTTCATTATGCTTTGCCAATAAATGAGAAAAGGCTTCAGAAGGTATTCCTGTCATACATTGGGCTACCACATATCCAGTAGCACAGATTGCTCCATTACTATCCTCAAATCCGCCTTTGTTGAGAACTTTAAAAGTGGAGCAAAGTTTTTGAATCAGAACAGATGCTGAAGAAATTGATAACACCGAACAAGTAATACCCAATAAACGAGATATAGATTCTCGAGTATCAGAGTCTATGTGACCTAAAAATTGTTTAAGCCATGGAAGCCGTTCAACATATCGTGAAGCAATCATCTGAGGATTCCGAGAAGCAACATTTAGTAACCCCTTTGAGGCAGTTGCTTGCAACTCAACAGAATCTTCATATGCCATAGCATGCTCGAGTAACAAACATAACAAGATCACTGAATCAGCATGCTGTGGAATATCTCCTTTACCAGCTAACAAAGCTTGTCCACATTCAGCCTCGTAACATTTCTGCAGACATCTGATCATTGCTCCATACATCTTTGGTGGGAATAAAAGCTTGTGCTCTCCAATTGCTAAAACTTCTAGAACCTGTGGCTGATTCTTGCATATATAATCTAGCATTTCTTTCAATGGAGGATATTATCTGGTACAGATTGACTAGACTGGTTGACAACTTTGTCAACTTGTTTCTGTGGAAATAAACCCTCATGCACCATCTCCCTTATATCAGTTTTATATCAGCAGCTCCAAGCATACAAATAAACCGGCTTGGACAATGATCAAGACCATACAAAGTTGTAGCCCACCGGACAGCGCAAAATCTTGCTTCACTTTCCACAACTTGTGAATTCTCCAGCAGAAGTGCTTCAAGGCCTTTCGAGACTAACTCATTGCAATCCTTGTAGGCTGCAGCAAGTGAGTTAACAGCTTCTTGCACTGTAAAACGACTAGATGGATCCACCTCCTTCAAAGCTTGAAAAAGACGCACTGCCATTGCTACATTTCCTCTGAACAACTGTGGTGCTCGTTGAGCAAGCTGCCCAATCGCCTGATATGCAAATGCTTTAAGCTCTCGTGAGTAAACCTCTGACTCAGCAGCTGCTTGTCCATCAAGTAACTTCAAAACCCCACTTAAAATGACAAGTCCCTCAATCATGGGGTTGAGCTGGAAGTATGTATCCAACTTCTGCACCCAATTCCTAGTTGGGCCACCTTGGGTGCCCTCAAAGGTAGGGATAGTCAGTTTCCCTACGGTGCGTTGTAACTCATAGTTTTGGGTGAATGGCCTATTGTAAGCTTTGGGTTTCTTCTCACTTTTAAAGTGGCAGAAGTCGGTGAAGGTCATGGCTGAATGGAAGTCCTCTCCCAAAGCTCTATATTCTCTCAGATAGGCGCTCATGGATTCTTCTGGTTCTGCTTGTGCTAGAGGCACTGCAGCTGGACTATCTAAGAATTGAGGCATGGTAGGTCGGAAAGGCTTGTATTTATGGAGATGGCTCTGCATGTTGGTATGTAAGTGCTCCCTACTACTGTTGGTGGATACCCCATCACTGTTGGGAAATAAGGGACTGTGTGGGGTGGGCCCATTCTTCTCAGTGATTTGCCTGAAGGTGCTCGTCATTTCTTTTTGCCCATTAGTGAGTTCTTTTATGGCTGATATGACACTATCGAAAGTTGTTTAATCATCATCGGCCATTGTTTCTTTGCCTTTTCCAAACTGATATTCTTTGTTCCCCAAATCTACGTCCTCTAACTCCTCTTCTCTGTCTCTATACCTCTATCTCTTGTGAGTAATGTTGTATAAGCCTTCTGAATTCATTTATATTTTTGCATGCCCACCGCTGGCAAGGAAAATAGCTCTGATACCATTGTAATATCCCAAACTGATATTTTTCGGTTTATGGGTATACTGTAGATGGCTAATAGATTTACTCCTTAATCAAATAGGAAAGCAAACCCCAAACTTTGCATGCATGCAAATATGTGCCCTAGAAAAATACAGAGATGATATTAAATAGGAGAAATCAATGCATGTACATACCAGTATATAGATCAAATAAATAAGCTGCTGCTGGAATCCCGGATGATGTGCTTGCTTTGTCTCTAATCACGGTGACACGGTGTGACGGTGAAACCCTCTGGCTGGATGAATAATCAACCTCCTGGAATAACTGTTGAATTTAACCTAATGACGAACTAGTGCTAAATCTGTATGATCCAACCTAATGATGAACTAGGGCAGATAGATTTCGCTGCCGAAATACACCAGTTAGCTGAGCATGCACTCAACCCCAACTTAGCTCGCCGAGCTCTCCAATTCGACTCCACAAATCAATAATCACATAAGTAAAGTCTCCATTCACTTTATCTTTCTTTTATAACTTTCAACTGTGAAAACCCTAACTTTTGACCTAATTAGGTCACTTTAAATTCTAATTCACAGTTGACTTGCATGCATGCACATGGAGACTTAATTGAGTGCATGCATCATTAAATAATGCTTAGATGTCATGCATGTCACTTTTAGGGTTTGCATGCATATCACTTTTAGGGTTTGCATGCATCTCACTTTTAGGGTTTGCATGCATGTCACTTTTGGGAACATTACACATATACAGAGAAAATAATGTTCCTTCTTCTAAACCACCACAAAGGTTGACACCCCAACAACTAGATGAAAGAAGAGCACAAAAGGATTATGCTTTAATTGTGACAGCAAGTATAGTAAGGGACATAAGTGCGGTGAGGAAAAATTATTCTACATAGATTGTGAAGAGGAAGAACCAAAAGAAGAGGAAGCATCTCAAGAAAAGGCAACTTCAGAAGAAATAGAAGAGGATACTTCAGAAGAAATTACTCCCACCATATCTTGTCATGCATTGGTTGTAATTAGCACTTCTCAAACTCTCAAGATCGAAGGATGCATCAAAAAGAAGGTAATAGTGTTAATTGATTATGGTAGTACTCATAATTTCAATGTAAATTAGCCAAAGTTCTTAATTGCTTTGTATATCCAGCACCAGAGTTTCAAGTTATGATTGCAGATGGAGGAACTATAAATTGCTCAGGGAAATGCCATAATATCAATCTTTTTATGGGGGAATATGTATTGAATAATCCAATGATTGCTATCCCAATGGGTGGGGCCGATGTTGTCTTAAGTGTCCAATGGTTACAATCATTGGGAACAGTGGCTTTTAATTTTCAAAAGCTTTTCATGAAATTCTCATGGGAAGGAAAAGAATATGAGTTAAATGGTATCACAGGGAAACCAAGCAAGGTGATAAGCTCTAATGGTATGACAAAGTCGTTGAAAAAGGGACATCAAGGTGTAGTTGCACAATTATGCTCATTAGATGTTCAAACCTCAAAGTTCCCTATCTCCCCAAATCTCCAAAGGGCCATTAATAAGCATTCCAAGGTATTTGAAGATATTCCCCATGTCTTCCACCTATTCGAGACTTTGATCATGCTATCCAATTAATTCTGGGCAGTGTTCCTCCCAACATCGGGCCTTAACAATATCCCTATAGCCAAAAGAGTGAAATTGAGCGTATTGTTGCTGAAATGTTAGAGGCTGGCATAATTAGGCCTAGACAAAGTTCTTACTCTACACCAGTGGTAATGGTACCCAAGCCAGATGGATCATGGCGTATGTGTCCTAATTATAGATAGCTCAACAAGATCACCATTAAAGAGAAGTTTCCCATTCCTTTCATTGATGAATTGTTAGACGAATTACATGGAGCAGTTGTCTTCACAAAGTTAGATCTTCATTCCGAGTATCATCATATTCAAATGAAGGATGAAGACATTACCAAAACAGCCTTCAAAACTCATGAAGGTCACTATGAATTTTTGGTCTTGGGATTTGGTCTCACAAATGTGCCTTCCACATTTCAAGGTTTGATGAATTCTATTTTCAAACCTTTCCTTAGAAAATTTGTGTTGGTATTCTTTGATGATATACTAATCTATAGCAAGTCTTGGGAAGAGCATCTTCAACATGTTGACAGGGCACTACAACTACTATAGGAGAAAGAACAATATGCAAAACCCTCAAAATGTTTCTTTGGGATAAAGGAGGTAGAGTATTTGGGTCATATTGTATCTCATGAAGGTGTCAAGGTAGACCCTAACAAAATTAAAACCATGATGGACTAGTCGATTCCCAAAACCGTAAAGAATCTTCGAGGATTCTTAGGTCTAACAGGGTACTACCGCAAGTTTGTTCGGAACTATGGAAGAATGACAGCTCCTCTAACAACGTTACTAAAGAAAGATGCATATTCTTAGATTCCAGAGGCAACTCAGGGTTTTCAACAACTCAAAGAGGCAATGTGTAAAGCTCCTGTTTTGGCTACCAAACTTCACAAAAACCTTTATTGTGGAATGTGATGCTTCAGGAAATGGAATTGGAGTTGTACTAATGCAAGGACACCCTCTTGCCTTCACTGTTGATGTATTTGTAACTTCGAAATGTATTCACTTGTATATTTCATATATTGTATTTCATTGTACCCCGATGTTCCTATCGGGAGAGTCATTAATATAATAAAGTCATGTAAAGTCAATGAAGTTAACCCTCCGTTGTAAGTCGAGGCAATAGTCCCCGCAATTGATTTAAGGTTAACCCTCCTTGTTGATCGGAGGGCAAAGTCCCCACAGTTGAGGGGCACTAGGGTTATTAGACTCTCCTAGAGATGTCGGCCCTAGTAACTAATTGTCAAGTCAAAAACTAGTATAAATAGAGAGTGAGACTCTCTATTTGTCATATTCACTCACTCAACTGAGGCGCATGAGTGAGAGAGGAAGTGCTGGCACAAGTGAGAGAGATCAGTTGTCGGAGATCATCTTTATGTTTTCAGGTTTTACTTTTGCTATTGGTGCTCATTCTATCTCTGAGGAAGTTGCAGGGTTTTCTCCTTTATGGTTTCCCCGAGGAAAATTCTTTGTCTCTCTTGTCTCTTGTGATTATTGTTGTGCATGTTATTCTCTCAAATAAGATCCTAAGATCATATTGCTTAAATGATAAAAATCTAACATTGTATCAGAGCTAACCTGAGAAGAAGACACTGTGCAGTTGCAGAAGCTAGGGCTTCTTACTTTTTGGGTCTCTCTCCAAAATCCATCAGCAAAAGAAGGCTAAGATAACTCTCCATTGAAGGGCGCATCTTTCTGTAGAAGCAGAATTTGATTTCGGGCATTTTCAGTTTTTGCTGCGGGAAATTAGGGCTATTTACAGAAGAGGAGTTTTTGAGTGAGCCCGGGATAAAATTGATCTCCTCCTCAAAATCGAAATTTAGAGAGCAAGGTCGAGATTTTTGGTTGGGTAAAACTCTGAGAAAGTCAAACCCTAGTTTGACCCCGGGCCTGAAAAACCCTAAAATACTAAAACTGGTAGTTTTGGTACATTTGCTATATCTTGCAATTGACGAAGGCTCAAGGGCCGTACAATTTCACTATGTTGAATAGTCCTGAAACAAGTCACCTTGGGAAAACACTCATAAGTCCCAATTGGAGAAAGCAATTTTGCTCAAACCTGTGGTGTTGGAAAGAGGATAGGCGAGGCTACCTCAAATGCGAAGTTTCAGACACAAAGGAGCAATACTTTCGAATATACCGCAGAAACAATATCAGAAATTTCTCCAGAGGAAATTGGAAAACTAAGGCTTCCTGTTCCAAGAGCTTCCCTCCATTGTTTTCAGAAAAGGTGTACATTGGATAGCTCGCCTTGAAGAGGCCCATCTTTCTATCCAATCAGATTTGAAAGATTCCAAGTTTTGAAAATTAGGGTTTCTCTGACAAACCCTAGATCAGCCAGATCTGGAACCAAGACAGACACCTCAAATCAGTAAGATCTAATCTTTTGCTATTTACATTTGAGGTTCTCATTTCAAAATGACCTATCACACCAGCTTGATGACAAGCTTGGTGACACTGAAAATTTTCGAGCATGGAAGTATAAGTTTTCACTAGTTCTTGAAGAAATTGAATTGGACACCTACATAAGTGGAGAGGTTCCAGTTCCAGAGGGAGATGAGCTAAAGCAAACAAGAAGAACTTGGTCAAGGCCAAGAAGATATTTGTTGATTCAATCAAGGATCACCTTATACCACAAGTGTCTTCCCTAAAGAAACCTAAAGAGATGTTTGATTCCTTGACCAAGCTATTTGAAGGGAAGAACATAACTCGAAAGATGACTTTTAGAAACCAGTTGAAGAGTGTGAAGATCCAGAATGTAGAGACCATACAGTCATACTTGAGAAGGGTCTCTCAAATCAAAGAACAACTTGAAGCAGTAGAAGAAGAAGTGGGGAATGCAGAAGTTGTGATAACCACCTTGAATGGCCTCCCAGGATCATGGGATTCATTCATTCAAGGAATATGTGCCAGAAGGAAGTGATTACTTTCAACAGACTCTGGGAAGAGCACACACAAGATGAAGCTCAACCCATAATAAGAGAAGAGAAGATGGGAGCAATTGAAGATCAAGCGCTCATGATTCAAAGAAGATCCCTCAAGCGATGAGGAATATGAAGAACTCAATTCTTGAAGAACCTCTTATCCATCTTAGCATTTGGATAAGAAATAAT
>LPNX010079075.1:1379219-1395663 GCA_001517045.1 Pseudotsuga menziesii | reverse complement strand
GATGAAGCTGAAAGAAGGAGTCTACCCACGAAACAAATAAAGATAAGTATTCAATTGTCATTTCATGATATTATTTTGTTATGCATTTGTTTATATTCAGTTAATGTGTTATGCATGATAGAATGTTTGTATTAATGACAGTATACTACTAATATGCATGTGATGGGTAAGTAGCCCATGGTGCTATACAACTCTCCATTGTTACTTATCTAGAATGAAACCCCTTTGCTGACATATTGGATTAGTGCACAATCTCAATGTTGTCCTCGTAGAGATGGAAGGCATCTAGAAAGTTTCTGTAAGATATGGATGAATGTTGTATTGGCTAAAATAGTTGCATGATTATATCTTGATGCAAAAGAAATTTTCATTATGAATATACCTTATGAAATGTTTCTAACCTTACAACTAATGCATTTGACTTGTAGGAAAGATCACGTACAATCGCCTACAAAAGATGGATGAGACTTGTTCCGAAGAACAAGTGACGACAGTTCAAGAAATAATCAATGTTCCCCCAAGTTTCCGGGACGCGGGAGCGTGGGAGCGGGGAAATGCACGGTGGGGGCGTGTGGAGACTACCCCCAAATTCTAGGGAAATTCGCGGGGGGGCGGGGAGCGGGGGGGCGTCGAGATCATAAAAATTAAAAATATATATATAAATTAAAAAAAATAAAAATTATAAATGCTAGATAATAAATATCATAAATCCTAACCAGTTGAGTGATCTTCATTCCATTCCCTTCTATATCGAGTTGTTTATAAAAATCAATTGAACTAAGTTATTAGATCTTTTATCATTTAAATATCATGTCCGATTTCAAATTTCTATATTTGTCTGATTTCAAATTTCTAGAAGTTAAATTCTACTGAAGTCCCAATTTGCAACATCCGTACTGTGCCACTACCAGAATTGTCAAATTTGTACTCACTCCATTTTATTTAGGTAAAGTAAAAAGACAATAACTATATGAAGTTATCAATCTGATTCCTTAATTTATTATACCTCTCAAAATGGTTGTGTTTTTCCTTGGAGAACCTAAACTACAGCCATATTTGGAGACATGGATAAAGAGGCCAAAAGTTGACAGTAAAACTAAAACACAACACCAAAATTGTCTAAAGTTACTGCTTGACTCAGACTATTTTCTTTTCCATCAGTTACAGGCATTTTCAGAGGTACACGTTAAAACCAAACCTTTTCAACAAGGGTTGATTCTGGAAAAAGATTTTGTGCAACAACCCGTGTAAGCAAATCTTTTGAACTGCAGCGCAATTGACATAAATGTTTCAGGAATACCAAAGAATCAACAACTAAGTAAGAGAAAACAAAACACCACATAACCTCGTCAAGTTGCATTGGTAAGTGGAAAAAAAATCAACATTTGTAGCCCAACAATAAATAGTACAACGTGAGAATTCCTTGCGGCTTATTCCCCGTTGTGATAATGACTAAATTGACTCGAAAATCACGCATCTTCTTTGCAGCCATATACACAGATTCAGAAGGTTGAACACTCACGCGGCAGCCTCACTGCTTCACGGCAGCGGAAATGAGGAAATAATTGAGTCACGATGTAGGTAAGAATAATTTAGGGTTTAGTTTTTCATTTATGCATTTTGTTTTTTGTTTTTTTTGTATTTTTTTAAATTCAAATTTTAAAAAATTTTAAAAAAGAAAAATCGTGGGGGGGCGTGTGGGAGCCCCCCGTCTTCAAGGAGGGGCGTGTGGGCACCCCCCACAAGCGGGGCATCGTTCAGAGCTAGGAGGCGCGCCCCCTCCTGCGTTTCTGGAAGTTTCGCATTTTTGGGGGCGTGAGGAAACGTTTCTGGAGGAGCCCCCGGGGCATGGGGAGCGAGGGGGGCGAGCCCCCGACCCTGGGGGGCGAGTTTCCGTGGAACACTAGAAATAATCCAAAATGTAGAATAGTATGACGAGACTTCAAGAGGCCTCAGAGACACTCCAATTATGTGACACTGTTGAGCAACATCATTGATGCAGAGCCTTCCAGCTATGAAGAAGTAGCCAAGAAAAAAGGGAAGGAGAGTACTAGTTCAAGAAGAGTGATGTCTAAGATGCGGTATCGAACTAAAGAGAAGTCTGTGGGATACAAGGCAAGATTCGTAGCACGAGGCTTCTCACAGAAAGAAGGCATAGACTACGAAGAGACATTTGCAGCCACTAGAAGTTAAGACACATGACAGGCAGACTCATGTGTGCAAATTAAAAACGGCCTTGTACGAGCTCAGAAGGAACTCATGGGATAACACATACAAGATCAGCTTGAAGATCACCTAGAGTGATGAAAATCTTAACCTTTGCTACAAGGTTGAAGATGAAAGCCTATAGAGGATGACAAGCTCACAGATGGGTGCGAGAAGAACTTTTGAAAAGGTCCAAGATAGAGGATCTTGGTATCCAGTGAACCTAGTGTTGCGGCTGCAACTTTTGCCCCGAAAATTTTATTTTTAGGGTCCCCCCCTTTTATTTTTTAGTATCTAGACGGCCTAGGAATGTTTTATTTCTACCAAAGTTTTCCCAAGGCTCAACTGTTTTTTTAAAAAACTTAGTCTTTTTGCATGTCCATGTTTAGCGATAAATAGACTGAGATCTTGTTGTATAATGGCTATAGGTAAATTATCAACACAGCAATACACCAAGAAAACAAAAGAAGAAATCCCAAGCATCCGAAGAGGAACTTGAAGTGGAGATGATAACCAAAGAGGAAGTCATCTACTAAAGCTATTACTAGAGTTGAGCCAGAATACAAATGGGGAGAAGTATATAGGATGATTTCAAGCCAGAGTGTTCTAGATGCTGGTTTTGAAGATATGCCCATATATGCGAACATTGAAAGATCGGCCCTTATGAAAGTAGCTACTAGGCCTGAGTTGTTCCCATGCGCACAGAGGTGATAGGGTGGATTCCGCCTAGGGCAGATGTTACAAGGATGATATTGGCAAATACCGCAAAGCAGGGTTATGCTGCATATAGCCCAGCTTATGTGTCTATGGCGTATAATTTACCAACAACACAAACTTACCTTACTGAAAGTTGGTTAAAAGAGCTGAATTTAGACATGGTGGAAACAATCAAGAAGATGATACCAGGAAAAAACTTCCGCACAAGGCCTTCTGGAGAGTATGAAACATCAACTCTCCGTACTCCCTATAGGTTCATAGCTTTGATGCTGAACCGAATCTTTGGAAGAGATAATGGAAAAAGTTTTAAAATGGGTTGGATACCAATTATCTATTTTGTTGGTACACAAGGTACAATTTTTAACTGGGCAAGTATAGCATCCAACAGTCTGTTAGCTTGTATAAGCACAGCTTTGGGAGGAGTGTCCCAAAAGAAATCAGAATTTTACATGAGTTCTATTTTGATTGATTGCATTCTGTGCACTCAGTCATTCCCAGCCTTAAAGTGCCATTGGGATAAGGACCAAGCTCCAGTGTATGCAGCCTATAAATTATTCTGGGCCCACAAATATTACAGCCATTATAGGGAGATTTGTGAGCATTTCATTATGCCATTATATACTTTGATTTTCTTGGTCGAAAGCAATTGTATGTCAGAAGAAGCTTTCAAAGTTGTGCAAGAATACGGAAGCTATTATCTGACAGAAGAAGGCCTATACTTAAGAATGTATGGTGGTTCGAGAGCCCCTTCTCTTCTGCCAAAGTATGCCACAGACTATGTAATTCACAAGAAGGCTATGAGGCAGTTGTATATTGATGGGATAGGAAGTTTCCTTTTTTAGCAGAAGAAGGCAGTCTATCCTGCAATGCCCTTTTTTGTTGGAAGTTACAAGTTCTCCAGGGTGAAGAATGCATCGGAGTTTGTCAAAGAATTGGAATACTTTCATTTCGATGAAATGAATTTCCACAGGAATGACTCTGAGGGCAAAGTTGCTGCTTATTGCACAGAAGCTGGAGTACATTCGAATATACCAATTTCTGGGATAAGGATGAAGAGACCTTCCAAAATGCTAGGAACATGACAACTTTAAGAAGAAGGTTCAAGCAGAAGATAGCTACTATTGGTAGTAAAGGTCAAGCTGCTAAGAAGCAGAAAAGGCAAGAAGAAGAGGAAGCAAAACAGAGGCAGGAAGAAGCTAACATACTAGTACAAGAGGCAGAAAACTGGTTGAGAACAAAAGAAGAAGAAAAGAAACGAGCAGCTGAAGAAGCAGCAAAGAAGATTGAAGAAGAAAAGAAGAGGAAAGCAGAAGATGAAATATGGAAAAAGCAGACAGAAAGTGAAGGGTTCAAGTTAGAAGATGTCCAAAAGAAAAAACAGCCAGCAGAAAAGGCAGGTGAAGGAGTGAGAGAAAAAACACAAGAAAAACAAGATCCTATTGATCAAGGATAGGTTCAGTCTGATATTGATCCATTAGAGCATGCTGTTCCTTCTAGTAGTGCAGTAGGAGAAGGTTCAGTGTCAACTTCTCGAGTTGAGTTAAATCCTTTCATGCCCACTGAAGGGGAAGAGGTGTCGGATTTTGACACTATATTTTAAGACAAGGAAAAAAAGAGGATTGTCAAACAAACAGAAAAGAAAGTGAACACTGGGGATAAACCTGGAATGATGGTGACGGATAAAACAGTGGTTCATGGTACTAACAAAGATCCTCGATTAATAGCAAGGGCTGGGGTAGCTCTAACCCTACCCACTGAAGACAGTGTAGACAAAATCATGACAAATCTAGAGCAGTCTCAGAAAAGGGTCACACAACTGAAAGAGACTTTGAAGAAAGAAAGGAGTGAAAGCCAGAATTTGAAAAGAAAGTATGAGAATATGATCGGTGAGGTCGAGATATCAAAGGCAGAATGTCAGACTTTACAAGCAGACAAAGATGCCTTGGTAATACCTGCAAGAAATATAGAGAAGAATTCCCAAACCACCTTGGCAAAGTTGGGGAAGCTACAGCAGAAATATCAAAGTTTGGAAGCCGAGAGGGATGAGCTTAGGTTATCAGTTGAAGAATTGAATAAGGAAAACGACAGATTGGAACGTCAAGTGACAGAGCTGGAAGTGCAGAAGACCACTGCAGAAGGGAAGGCTAAGCTATACGAAACTCAGATAGCAGCCTTGGAGGACCAAAAGAGTTCACTAGCAGCTTCACTAAAGACAGTTATGGAGCAGAAGATTGATATTGAGCCTTTAAAGAAGCATGCCCTTATGCTTCGAAAGAAGATTCATCAAATGCAGCTGCAAATGGTGGAAGAAAGATTTAAAATTCAACAGATCGACATCATATTAGAGGAAATTGTAAATACTACTTATTTTTTGGATAGAACACAGGATATCCTAGAAACTCTGCAAGGAAGGATGACATGGGTAGAAACGAACAAGGAATCTCCTGCAAATATAGCTGTCAAAGATCTGGAGACGCTACAGCTAGAATAGGAGCTGATTGAGTTCGCTAGCAAAGCAACAGAAGAACTAAAAAAGACAATGAAGAAAACAAAGAATGCTTGTGCTGAATTTTTTAGGAGAGTGCTCCTAACTTATAATCGGTGTCAGACCTCAACTGCAAAGAGATTAGAAGTGCTGCCAGAGCATGAAATGTTTTTGAAACAATTACAAGAAAAATGCAACGAAGATGTACAGGCCATTCAGCAAGTTAAGGAGTTAGATGAAAAGATACTTAAGACTGAAATAGCACATGTAGCTGGAAGACCAACTGCACTTGATCCCTGCCAGGATAGCAGGTGTAAAAGCCCAAGCTGCTCAGCACGAAATTAATATTAGATTTCTCGAACCTTCTGGTTTTGAGAATATAGCAGCAGAGGCAAATGTGTGGAGAAAATTTATGAACGAGCAGGTTGGACCCTCTAAGTTGGATTGTCTAGCACTTTGATAAAGAATGTAATATATTGTATTTTTTTTATTCACAAGCTAAAAAACAAAATTTTGTAAGGGAAAGGTTGGGGAAGCCCAAAAGACAACAAGGGCAGCCCAAGAGTTTTTTTTGCTTTTTGTATAAATATAGGCAAGCTTGATGTATGACAGGACCTTTTTTCAGAATATCTTTGTGCAAGATTATTGTAAGAAGAACTATTTCATCTTATAATAAAGATTTATATTTTCGGCTGAAGAAAGCGTTGTGGGCTTTCAAATGTTTGATATGGACTTATTGGATGTGAACTATTTATGTTTCAGCTTGTTGCCATGAACTGTGAGATCGTTCTAACTTAGGAACTCTTCCATGTTATAAATGCGCTCCTGTTTATTTCTATGAAATTTCCACAATTATATTTGAGTAATGAATGTTTTAATTAACAATGAGCTACCTCTCTGTTTATCTGTCTATTGATATTCATGTATTCATAAATATTAACAGCTATCTGTAGTGTTCTTAATGCATGATATACAATACATTACTCAACATTAATTACAGTATTGCTCCCTAGGGATAGGTTAGTGAGTCTTAGTTAGTTCTCTTTTGTTTATGATTTAGAAGCGAGAGAGGTAAGACGAGAGGTAAGAACCTGTGCATCACATTGTGACACTCCTCGTTTTCTCTATCGTCTGCATTTAGTTAGGCACTTGCATTTCATACATAAACATAAAACTAAAAAATATACCTAAACAGTGGACCGAGCCGCAACCGATAAAATAAGCTTTAACCATTACTTGACCTACTGTACCCAGACCATAAACCGGGCGGATTCCCCATACCAAACAATAACGAGCTAATTGGGAACGCTTATTGGGGAGAATCCCTACTGTTGTTACCTGTGATTTTCCAGGCCACAACACCTAAATGGATACATAGAATATTAGTAGCAGAGGAAGCTACTTATCACTCCAGTACAGAATGTTTCAATACATAGAGTATGAAAGGCAGAGGGACAATGATGCTCCACTTCAAAGGGAGTGACTGCAAAAGATCCCGAGGTTCAACATGGTACGACAGGAAGGACAGCTTACCGATGGATCTAGGCTTTACTAAGAGTAAAGCATATTCCAACCTTTGCTTCAAGGTTGACGGCGGAAGACCAGTGATGCTCCTGTTATATGTCAATGACTTGTTCCTGGCAGAAAAGAGGAACTCATTAAAGTTGCAAGAAGGAGACTTGTTGCCGAGTTCGAGATGAAGGACTTGGGGATGATGCACTACTTTCTAGGCAGAAAAGAGGAACTCATTAAAGTTGCAAGAAGGAGACTTGCTGCCGAGTTCGAGATGAAGGACTTGGGGATGATGCACTACTTTCTAGGCATGGAGGTGTGGCAGAATGCGAATGGAATCTCCCTGGGACAAGGGAAGTATGCAGTGGAGATCCTGAAGATGTTCGAGATGATGGACTGCAAGGCCACGACCACACCTATGGCATCGAACCTGAAGCTATTGAGTGATACTTCATCAGAGACGGTTGATGCTACAATTTATCGTTAGATGATCGGTTCATTGATGTATCTGACGAATACGAGACCAGATATTTGCTTTGTTGTGAACACATTTAGCCAGTTCCTGACGGATCCAAGACATGTTCACCTGATGGTTGCAAAGCATACAGTGAGGTACCTAAAGGGTACAGTTGATTATGGGCTCCAATATGAGGCGAATCAGGGTTATGTGGATTCATATTGGGCAAGCAGTGCCATTGATAGGAAGAGCACTTCGAGGTGCTGCTTCAATATGAGATCAGGTGTGATCTCTTGGTTTAGCAGGAAACAGTCCTACATGGCGCTATGTACAGCCGAGAGAGTAGTGAAGCTCCAGCTTGTGATCTGAATCGAGATCTCTCGAAAGAGGGAGTTCTAGAAAGAGGGAGTTCTAGCATAGCCGGTGAGACAGGTTGTCTAATAAGCATAAAATCCTGACGAAGCTCGTAGGTGGCTCAGACGTAAACAATCCTGTAGGTTGTCCTCGGATGTAATCGGTCTTGGCGAAGCTCGCAGGTTATCCTTGGACGTAATCAGCCCTGATGTGATTCTATGCTAGAAATGGCCAGAGTGAAGTTCGAGTACTTCAGAGAGAAGCTTGGTGTTCTCCAGATCGAGGTTCCTTCCAAGGGGAAGTGATGAGTCCGTGAGCCCTTCTGACATGGTGGCAGGATTGGTTCCTCCCATGGTCAGATGTAAGTGCAGAGCCTTTCTGACATGTATGCTGGATGTGTTCCTCGCATGGTCAAATGTCAGTGCAGAGACTTTCTGACATGTATGCTGGATGTGTTCCTCGCATGGTCAAATGTAAGTGCAGAACCTTTCTGACATGTATGATGGATGTGTTCCTCGCATGGTCAGATGTAAGTGCAAAGCCTTTCTGCCATGTATGTTGAATGTGTTCCCCGCATGGTTAGATGTAAGTGTTGGGCAGGCCTTTCTAACATGTATGTTGGATGTGTTCCTCTCATGGTCAAATGTAAGTGTTGGGCAGGCCTTTCTAACATGGATGTTGGATGTGTTCCTCCCATGGTCAGATATAAGTGCTGAAGAAGATGAAGACCTACATGGAGGCTAGGCCTACAACCAGCATGAAAAAGGGTTGGCCCTGTAGAACTTCCTATGACGAGTAGAATTGAGAGATAGCACCAGTTGATCGAGATAACGGAAGCAATGATGATTGTGATGATCCAGTGATGATCTAGTTTTGATGATGATCCAGCGTTGATAATGATCCAGTGATGATCTAGTTTTGATGACGATCCAGAGAATAAGACTTGTGTTGATGTAATGTGTCAAGAGAATACCTTCCTAGTTAAGAGGGAGTGTTGATGTATTTGTAACTTCAGAATGTATTCACTTGTATATTTCATATATTGTATTTCATTGTACCTCGATGTTCCTATCGGGAGAGTCATTAATATAATAAAGTCAATGAGGTTAACCATCCGTTGTAAGTCGAGCCAATAGTCCCTACAATTGATTTAAGGTTAACCCTCCTTGTTGATCGGATGGCAAAGTCCCCACAGTTGAGGGGCACTAGGTTTATTACACTCTCCTAGAGATGTCGACCCTGGTAAGTAATTGTCAAGTCGAAAACTAGTATAAATAGAGAGTGAGACTCTCTATTTGTCATATTCACTCACTCAACTGAGGTGCATGAGTGAGAGAGAAAGTGCTGGCACAAGTGAGAGAGATCAGTTGTCGGAGATCATCTTTATGTTTTCGGGTTTTACTTTTGCTATTGGTGCTCATTCTATCTCTGAGGAAGTTGCGAGGTTTTCTCCTTTATGGTTTCCCCGAGGAAAATTCTTTGTGTCTCTTGTCTCTTGTGATTATTGATGTGCATGTTATTCTCTCAAATAAAATCCTAAGATCATATTGCTTAAATGATAAAAATCTAACATTCACAAGTCATACAATCTAGAGAAAGAACTTTAAAAAACCCATTTATGAGAAGGAAATGTTGGCAATACTGCATGCCTTGAAGCAATGGCGCCCCTACCTTATGGGGAGACATTTCAAGGTTAAAACTGATCATGATAGTCTTAAATACTTCTTGGAACAAAGGCTATCTTCAGAAGAGCAACAAAAATGGGTGACAAAGATGTTGGGATATGACTTTGAAATCATCTACAAAAAAGGGAAGCAAAATGTAGTCGCAAATGCACTCTCCAGGAAAGATGAGGATGTTGAAGCATTACTCTATGCTATCTCGATCATCCAACCAGATTGGATAGCCGAACCAAGGGATGAATGGAAAAATGACTAAGAAATATGGGCATTCATTCAAACGCTATAGCGGGATCGCAGTGCCCCTAATACATTTGGGTGGAAAGATGACTTGTTATGGTACAAGGATCGCCTATATCTTGGTAAGAGTTCCCAGCTCAAGCAAAAGGTACTTTTTGAATTCCACTCCTCACCGATAGGAGGGCACTCAAATTTCTTAAAAACCTACCACAAGGTAAAGAAAGAATTTGTTTGGGATGGTCTTAAAACTTATGTTCAAAAATTTGTGACAGAATGTTTGGTTTGCCAACGAAATAAAGTGGAAACAATTAAGACCGCAGATCTCCTACACATACCCACTTTCCATTCCAAGCCAAAGGTGGACAGAGGTCTCGATGGATTTTATCACAGGTTTACCAAAGTCAAAAGGAAAGAGTGTCATCATGGTGGTTGTTGATAGCCTTACTAAATATCACACTTCTGTGCACTATCTCACCCCTTCAAAGCAATCACTACCACCAATTCTTTTATGGAGACAGTCCAAAAACTATATGGTACTCCAAATATTATAGTAAGTGACAGTGATCCCATTTTCACTGGCAACTTTTGGATCGAATTCTTTTCTTGTTTGGGTACTCAACTGGCTCATAGCTCATCTTATCATCCTCAATCTGATGGACAAATAGAGATCGGAAACAAATGTTTGGAAGGGTATCTTCGATGTTTTGCCGCTGATAAACAAACACAATGGGTCAAGTGGTTACCCTTGGCAAAATGGTGGTATAACGCTTCCTCCCATACATCATCAAAAATGACCCCATTTATGGCATTTTATGGTTATCATCCACCATCCATCACATCTTCAGTGAGAGACTCCTCTAGGGTTCAAGCAGTGGAAGACCATAGGAAGCATCAACAACAAGTTCTTCAACTCTTAAAGGACAACCTGAATCTAGCACAAAATCGAATGAAACAACAAGCAGATCAACACCGCAGTGAACAAAGCTTTAAAGTGGGGGATTGGGTGTTTTTAAGACTACACCCATACAAACAGATCGCTAAAGAACACCAAGAAGGATAATAAATTAGCACCTAAATACTACAGTCCCTACAAGGTGCTACAAAAGATTGTTAGTATGGCCTACAAATTGGAACTACCTGCATCTTCATGAGTCCATCCAGTTTTCCATGTTTCTTGTTTGAAGAAGGTAATCGGTGACAAGCTACCAGTTCAAACGATGTTACCAAAACTTGACTAGGAAAGAAAAATCATCTTGGAGCCTGAGGAAATAACTAAAATAAGAACTAAACAGCTTTGAAATCGATCAATTCCAAAGTATCTCATTAAATGAAAGAACTTACCTGCAGAAGAATCCACATGGGAAGATGAGTCCTTTATACAACAGCAGCCAGAACTACTTCAGCGTTGAGGACAACACCTTTTGAAGGGGATGGGCATGTTAAGCCCTTAATGATGGCACATTATCCCATATAGTGTAGCGCATTACCCCCTATATTGTGGTGCATTACATATTATTTATGTCGGCTTTGGTCTATTAGTGGGTTTATTAGTTGTTATCGTACACCTTTGTCTCCTATATATAGGAAGGAGATATTCTCATTTTAGTCATCATTGTATATTGTCTTATCTTGGGTACACAAGTACATTGTGTAAGGAGGTTCCTCCCTCGAAAATGATTGTTATTTATCTCTGTTATTTATTATTAAGACGTGGATTACTCTCTTTTGGTCTATTTCTGCTATTTTTATGTTATTTTTGGGACTTGGTTGCATAACAAATTAGGGTTCACCAATGCATTTCAATGCAGCTCCAGAAAGATAGTCTTCACAAGAGAGAGTCTTCACGCACTCAACACAAGATATCAGGTACACCACGTAGCACACAAATTAGGGTTTCCACCAAGTAAAAGGCACCACCAGTTCAAAAAATGCAGAAATAATGATGATACGCAGCACATTGGAAAGAGAATCTTCACATAATCAGGCTAGCAAGAGTCTTCTCCGTTAGAGCTGAGGAGATCATGATGCATTCACAAATAGATTACACACTATGCAACAGTCTTCATGCGGTCACAAAGCGAATGTTGAATGGTCTTGAGCGATGGCAGAGAGACGTTAAAGAGACTGCGGGCAGAAATTCAGAGTGGAACCTGAAGGAGGACACAGAGGGCAGGAAACGGCAGATCACGTTTCTTCAATGCTGACACTGCCAGGGCAAACTGGACCAGCAGGAGTAATTGGGGCAAGCGTTCTGATACCGCTGTCAGAGAAGATAACTCCCGAATTTAATTTTATTGATTCAGAATCCTTTATTTGTACAACTAAAAGTGACTGTTGGACTTTATCTTCCAACAGGCTGTTTTCCCACCGAGACTCTCCATCTTCTTTAACTGACAATATTTACAATAGAACCATAATCCCGTAGGATTAGGTTTCCAGCAGAGAGAAACAATCTTAGTTGCTCGTAAACTCTTTTTCCCCACTTCAACGTTTTCACCGACTAAACCTAAAACGAAACTTGAGTTCTTAAATACCTCTTGAATCTCTCCTATAATTTACTTATCTGCTTATCCAATTCCAGATTACCAATATTCTTATTCATATCTTTTATTGCTGCATTTAAAATCCCCGAGTAAAATTGATAAATTACTGCTCTGTTTATGTTCCCAAACTCTGATTCTCCTTACAGTGACCGATCTCACGCCCCGCATTTTTCCGTTTGAAACTGTTATGTTCTTGCCAAAAAATCATTCCGTGTTGTTTGTGAGCATGATAATTTATATTTTTTAGCTATTGGGCTTATCTTACAAAGATTTCGTAAATGTGGCTTCAAATCTCAGAATTGGGAACACATTTAACCTACAAACAGCTTCCATATTAATGAACATAATCAAACTAAACAAAAAGAAGGAAAAAAATGGTTATTTGGAGTGAAGGGAAAGGGAAACGGTACCACTTGGCTTGCACGGAGTGTGGAGATAGCGCGTCGAGCTAGAAGGGCTGCCATGGTCGCGATCTACCCAGCCTTCGCCTTCTGTTCTTGGATGTACGAAACAAATGAATCAGAGTCACCCCACAATCCGATTGTCGACGATATTAAAACAAATGAGGCGGTCGATATATATTTGATCTAGTAGCAAATTTCATATTTTTATTATATGAGAGGTGAATAGCTCTCTATTGCCCCCACCGTCTCAAAACAATAACCCACCCATGCCATACTAAATCTCGTTTGGTCAAAACATACCCCACACATTAATCAAATAAAATGTGGTTATAAATTGCATAATATGTTAGATTATTGTAATAATAATAATAATAGTTTATTTTGAAGCTCACCGTCAAAGCGAGAAAGTCTACACCTCCTAAGAGGAAACACAGGCTCTTAACCATTAGGCCCACTCATGTAAAATCATGCAATGAGAGTGTTCACAATTTTACATATTGTCATATTTTTTAATTGGAAATATTTATAATAAAAAAATTGAAGATCAAGAAGTAGGGTTTTAGGTCATATTGTTCAACTTTGTATCTTTATATTTGCTTTATGATTGTGGAATTGCATTTTTCGACGATAATATTACAATATCATTCATTTTTAAATGGATTGATTTAAAGATATTGTTATAGTAAATTTATAAGTGATTGTTTAAGGAGTCGAACCATCACCTTAGTGTTGGTTAACATGGCCAATTTACAAGGTTGTTACCTAAGGAGTCGAACCATCACCTTGATGTTGGTTAACAATATAATAGATTGATCAATTGATCTATTTACAGTAGCTACCAATGAAGTGAGTTATCAACGAAATGAGTATTTTGTTCAATGTTTCGGTTCATTGTTTTGCTTAAGAACACATATTTATAGGTATATGGTATTGAGTTTATTCCCTTTGCAATGCATATGTATATTACAACACCCCGTGAACAATTCTATGGGTTGAATTTCTACAAATGATATGGATAGTTGATTGGGTGCATTGATCTCACATTTTGGTTAAGGACTCATATTCTAGACATTTGGTCTCAAGTTCCATTCCTCCTGTCATCCATGTACTTCGTTACAACCTCACATATAACTCAATGGGTTGAATTTATATCAATGACAAATGCTCGTATTAGCCATTTTGGTTAAGGACACATCCCTATAGGTAGCAGTATTAAGATTCATCCCCTCACAATGCCCATCCATTGTTACAACTCCACATACAACTTTATCAGTTTAACTTATCCCAATGATGTGGGTGCCTTAAAAAAATGTTCTAATCTAGCATTTTAGTTAAGGAACAATATCCATTAGTAGTTGGTCTTAAGTTCCACCCCCACTACGATTATGCATCATTAGAACTCAATGAGTATAATTTCTACAAATTATATGGGTACCTTGTCGAATATCCCAATGGGGCACTCACGCAAGAGCGGATTCTTTAGGCAATTAATTTGGTGCCAAATTTGAAGCAAATCACCTAATAGATGTTCAGCCGTTGAAGCTATACCTAACCTAGCAAAACAAAAGGAGCGGAGAGTTTGGGATATCCAAAATACTGGATTGGTTTTTAATATTTGAACATCTAACAAACAAACCCTTATCAATACGATCATGGGTGGAATCCAAATGAGAGAAACCTCCTACAATATATAATGAAAATGCAAGCTATAACAGAAATAGCATAACACATAAGGAATTTATTGATCGCAGGCCACTTCGAGGGGGGAACCTCCTTTGAGCAAGCTCAATACAAATAAATCGTGGATGCCTTCATTGGCCTCAACACGTACTTATATATTAAGTCTAATATAAACAAATATTACTCCCCGTGAATGTGGGATAAACACATACTTATATACTAAGTCTAATCTAAACAACTATTACTCCCCATGAATATGGGATAATACAATATACTCATGGGATGACTTACAAAGCATATGCGTCCAACAACAATATACTAACAAAGTAAAGAGAAGGATTGACATGGGTTCTTAACATCCCTCCCTCTTAGAAAAGCTTTGCCCTCAAAGCTTTAGAGTGGAAAATGTTGTTGAATTTGAAGGAGTAATTCCCATGTAGCATCCTCTGGTTGCATGATGTGCCACTAAATTAATACCTTCATGATGGATCGAGAGAGAAGTTGAAGAGTGTGTTTATTAAGGATGGCCTCCAGCTCCAAAATGATGGATCCTTCATTATCCAATTCTAGTAAAACAAATTGTGCTATGATGTTGGTGCCAATAACTTTCTTAAGACAAGAGACATGAAATACAGGGTGAACACGAGAAGGAGGAAGTTCCAATTTATAAGCAACGGACCCAGTCTTTTGAAGAACCTTATATGGCCCATAGAACTTTGGAGCCAGCTTATGACACCCTTTGTGTTTCAAAGAGGATTGTTTGTAAGGTTGTAGACGAAGAAAAACCATATCATCGACATGAAAAGTGCACTCAGAATGGTGTTGATCGGCTTGTTGTTTCATTCAGTTTTCTGTCATGTGAAGATTGTCCTACAAAATGTGAAGAATTTGATCTCGGTTTCGGAGAACCATGTTAACATCCTGAACTTGTGAACTGTTGTGGGTGTATGGAATTATGAGCACTAGCAGTGCCTAACCATAGACTGCTTCATATGGAGTCACTTTAGATGTAGTGTGGTAGGAGGTATTGTACCACCATTAAGCGAGAGGGATTCACCTTTCCCATTGATGTTGTTGTTCAGAGGTGAAGCAACGAACGTAATTTTTCAAACATTTGTTGATAACATTAGTATTACCATTTCTTTATGGGTGATACCCTGGACTCATCTTCATTTTGGTGCCAATGTGGCGAAATAGTTTTGTCCAAAAATGACTTGTGAAAGTTGCATCGCGAGACGAGACAATGGAAGAAGGGATTCCATGAAGACGGAAAATCTGATACATGAAAATTTGTGTGACTGGGGAGGCGATATATGGATGGTTGAGGGCACAAAAATGACTATATTTGGAGAGGTGATCAACCACAACCAAGATCGTTGTCTTCCCTCCATATTTAGGGAGCCCTTCAATGAAATCCATCGAATTATATGTCCAAATCCATGCAGGGATGGGTAAGGGTTCGAGCAATCCCGGAAGGAGTGTCGTTTCACCCTTGTGGCGCTTGCAGGTATCACATTCGGCCACCATCTGTTGAAGATTTGTGCTCTGGGGAAGCACCAAATGGCCCTTGTATCTCAGAGAAGTACCATCCCAAGAGTAATGTGGTACAACATAAGGGTTATTGGCCAATCGTTGGATGATTTTAGATAACGAAGAGCCAATGACATGGCCTTGTTGAACATATTGCAACCAATTTGGAATAGGCATAGAAATAGCTGAAAGAGAAATGTGGTCATCAAATGTGTGAGAAAGAGCATCCACCACAAGATTGTCCTTACCCTTCTTGTAAGTGATCTCATAGTCATAACCCATGAGTTTACTAACCCATTTATGTCATGTTGGGGACGAGATCTGTTGTTCCAAGAAATATTTCAGACTCTAGTGATCAGTCTTAATGCATAAATGATTCCCTAATAGGTATGGTTGCCACTTCTATACTACATGCAAAATAGCCATCATTTCCTTCTCATATGTAGAGGCGGCTAAATTCTTACGAGAAAGTAATTTTGTAATATATGTATCTGAATATTCTCAAGGATTACTCAAGTGAATAATCAACCAATGGAAAATAACTCCATATTGAAAATATAAAATAAATATTGAAGGTGAATGATGATGATTTACATTTACATTGGCAGGGCTTTATATAAGCCTTGTCGTGCCTTTTC
>LPNX010079075.1:1268420-1370343 GCA_001517045.1 Pseudotsuga menziesii | reverse complement strand
TATAAATTGTTGGTGAATGCAATGGGATGTTCATCTTGAAGGAGAACAATGCCCAAGTCCATTACTGCAAGCATCACTCTCAATAGTGAAGGGTTTGGAAAAATCAGGAATAGTTGGAACATGTGTGGTACACATAGCTTGTTTCAGTTTGTCAAATGCACACTTAGCGACATTTGTCCATGTAAAAGCATCATTTTTCAATTGAGTTGTTAATGGAGTTGCAACCTTCCCTAAATCCTTGACAAACTTGCGGTAGTAGCCAGTAAGTGCCAAAAAACCACGAAGGCTCTTGAGTGTCTGAGGATGCGGTCAATTTTTCATGGCATCTATTTTAGCAGGATCCATGTGAACCCCTTGTGTTGAAACAATATGCCTAAGATACTCAAGTCTTCCTCTTGTCCAAAACACACATTTAGACTATTTGGCACAGAGATGATGATCACTAAAAAGTTGAAGTACAAGATCCAGATGTTGGAGATGCTCTGTCCGTGTTTTACTATAGATGAGGATATCATCAAAGAAGACCATAATGAAGTTCTGCAAGTAGGGCCAGAATATTTTATTAATTAATGCATGGAATGTGGAAGGAGCATTACGTTAGTTTTTCTTTACATCTGAGTAGTTTATGTAGGATCTTTATCTGAAAGAATAACAAGTATAACAAGATGCATAAGATATAAAAGATACACGAGACACAAAGATTTTCACTGGGGAAAACATAAAGGAGAAAACTGCACAAACTTCTTCAGAATAGTAAGATGACCAAAAGTAGTAATAAGAAGTATTCAACAGCAATCTATCTCTCCTCCTTTCTCTGTCTCTCTCTCTCTCATGCGAACTTGAGAGTATGAGGCGTTGAGGGAGAGCACCTCCCTATTTATACCCTTTCAAGTCACTGACCAAACATAATACTGGGGCCCACATGTCTTCCCTAACAGGGCCGACTTCTCCCAGAGAGCAGAGAGGCTCCAAATACACATTACATGATGTTACATTGGGGACTATTTCCCCAACTTATAAGAGAGGTTGTACCTTAAGGTCTAGACACAATTGATACATCTCACAAGGGGGTAAGACACATCCCCAATGGGGGTATAACAACATATAATGATAATACACATCAAAATATCTTATGAAGTTACAAATACATCAACACTCCCTCTTAACTAGGAAGTTATTCTCTCTCTTTGCAGTCATCAACACATCTGGTCAAGTCTTCATTGCAGAGTCATCATCACAGAGTCATAGAGTTATCATCATAGCTGCTTCCATCATCATCTTATTATTTGATCATCGCACCATACTGTCATTAGAAGTTTCTACAGAGCCAACCCTTTTTCATGTTGGATGTAGGCCTAGTCCTCTGCTAGGCCTTGATCACATCTTAAGCAATCCCTCACGTAGGAACTGTCCAGGGCCTTCTTTACATTGCCACGACAATAACCTGCGTCTGCTACCTTCTTCTTGTCGTATCCAGATCATATTTGTTGTCCTACACAAGACAAAACAAAAACAAACAAAGTATCCACGGTCGACATGTGTTCTATTAGAGAATTTCTTAGGTGCGCCTCTCGTGCTTCGTGACCTTATCATCTCAGCATGGGAACACACATATATGGATATATATGTAAGGATAGATTATGACCTAACAACCTACTACATCAGGACATTTTACGTTATCTGGTCAACCTTAAGGGATTACATCTGAACAACTTGTGTCCAAGATCTTTTTCGTTCAAATAACCTTTGGGGCGTGTTACATACGAGTAACCTGCGTACCACGCCGGGTCTCATTTTTATACTCAGAAAAACCCATGGGGCATATTACATCTGAATAACCTGTGTACCACGCTTGGTCTCATTTTTACATTCGGATAGCCCGTTAGAGAATTGATTATGTCCAAGGATAACCTGTGAGATTTGCTAGGACTGATTACATCCGAGGACAACCTACATGACTGATTACATTTGAGCATCCTTCTGCACCAGGATTTTCCAACTTGAACAACCTGTCTCATTTCCCATGTGAGATATTATGCTTACGCATCATATCAAGACTTATTACATCCAAGGATAACATGCGAGCTTTGCCAGGACTGATTACATCCAAGGACAACCGACAGGATTGATTACATCTGAGCAACCTACGAGCTTCTCTAGGATTTTACGCTTAAACAACCTGTCTCTCTAGCTCTGTGCTACTGCTACAACTGCTTCCCCAATTTTTTTTACATTTTAGGGCCCCTCCTTTCATTTTTGTTTTACAAGCACGCCTACTATTGTTTCCCAACTCAATTAATCCCTCCCTACATACTTCATCTTTCCGAGAACCTCGAGCAGAAGGTTTTTCCCTAGGCCTCAAGTGTGATTTTGGTAAAAAATGCTTAGGCGCGACCAAGAAACAAGCCTTACAAGAAAATCCGCTTTGATTTAAGATCAACGGCTGAGAATCGCTCTGATCATGATCCAACGGCCAAGAAATGGCGGGAGCGGAAGGGCGGAGTCGAAGAAGCCAAGTTTCTCTTATGAAAAGGTTACAAGCCCGATTTCCAACTTTCGCATAGATCCAATGATCCATAAGGCTTATGTGCAAATCAATGGCTCTGAAAGGTGGAAAAGAAAAGGCGGAGGCGAAAAGTTAAAGTGTTAACTTCATGAAAAATGGAAAATCCGACTTCTGATTTTCGCTTTCCGAAAAATTGGAGGCAGAAAAATGGAAGCAGAAAGTTAAATTTCAAACTTTGTGAATGTTGGTGTTTCCGATTTACACTTTCTGGAAAGGCGGAAGTAGAAAAGCGGAACATAAGATGCAGGTTTTTGTCGTAAAGAATCTAGAATCCTTATTTTCGACTTCTGCATTGATTGACGGTTTAGAATCGCCCCGTATAAGATCGACGGTGCAGAAGGGTTGTCACTGAAATCCAAGTCGCAGAAATTAGAATGTAATTTGGCAACGCTGCATCCCGCAAATTTAGTCTCAGATTAACGACTAAGGATGACTCCGTAATAAAATCAATGGCCAAGGAAAAGCGGAAGCGAAGATGTCGGTTTTGGTCAAGAAAAAGTTGGAATCTCAATTTTCGACTTCTGCATAGATCATCGGTATAGAAAGCTTTTGCACAGATCGGCGGCTCAGAAATAATCGAAAGGGCATAAGCGGAAAAGCGAAGGAAAAAAGATAGAATTTTGGTCATGGAAAAGTTAGAGTCTTGCCTTTCGCCTTTCACAGTCTCATATCAACAGTCCAGAAGGATTCCTCGCAGATCAACGATCCAAGGAAAAGCAAATCAGAAGAGCGGAAGCAGAAAAGACAAAGTTTAATTTCAGAAAAGATTGACTTTCTGCTTTCTGATTATGCCTTTAGAAAGGCGGAAGCAAAAAAGCGGAAAGCAGAAAGGTAAGGTTTTAACGTTGAAAAGGTTGGAGATTTGCTTTCCTATTTCCGCTTAGCAGAAGGGCAGAAGCGAAAAAGTGGGAGTGGAAGGTTTAATTTTAAATTCATGGAAGATTGGTGAATGCGCTTTCCGCTTTCTAGAAGTGTGGAAGCGGAAATGTGGAGGCGAAAAAGAAGAATTTTAACTTGATACAATTGGCGAACCCGATTTCCACTTTCTGGAAGGGTTGAGGTGGAAAGGAGCTGTCAAGGATGCATGATCTAATGGTTCAAATCATACCTGCTCCATCCTTTGAGTTAATCTAAGCCGTTCATTTTTTGTTTGGTTTGTGACTGAGAACCATTGGGGAAACTAAGAAATCTTCCTCCCTAAGCCTGAACTAATAAATTTGTCGGCATAATAGGGCATTAGTCATTATCTGTTTTATGTTTAATAATCGATGCATATCATTATGATGAAATATTGACAAATTAGTGTGGTTTCCAGATCAGATATATCTCTCATGGCGTTCTCTTTATATATTACAGGTACTATGGTTCACCAAGTCAGGATGGGCGATTGCAAGATCGGGTAAAGGTTGCAGCTTTCAACGGTGGAGACCTTTACGGAAACTTGATCAATGGCCCAGGTTGATTTCATAATGAAGACATGAAGGAAGATTAGTGATATGAAGGACCGCGAAATTGGTTTAAAGATGCAGGAAATAAAGAAGCATGAAGCAGATGCAGGGACAGGGGATTGGTCACCAAGAAACAACGCATGTGGAGGCGTAGCAACGTGACTAGTTCTTGAGACAACAAAATCAATTTTGCGATGTAAAGATGCAGGAAGAATAGAGGACCATGTATTTCCATTAAGGAAAGGCCTGTGTAATTTGTTTTTATTTGTTTGTCGTTGAAACCGTTAGGTTCAACCAGGTGGGCGAATAAGAAGCTTGGGAATTTTCTGGGTGATGCACAGAGATGGTATAAATAGGGGTTCAAATCACCATAGATGGGACTTTTCCTTGGTGAAAGAATTATGGATTATTTTTGTAAAAGAGCTACCTATTTGCTAATAAGAAGGATCATTTTGCTAGAACAAAGGGCCTACGCAGAGATTTAATCAGAATGTGTGGAATGCATAATGTAGAACTATTTCTTCTTGCTTTTGTACATCATACAGTGAGATTTTTCTAACCTCCTGGAACTATTTCTTTGGTCATGAATGTTTGTTGTCTGTATAAATGTCTATGTTGACAGGGTAATAAATGGTTTAATTATATTAGAGCTACCTCTATAATTCTTTTTGCTATGAATGTGATTTTTGTGTTGGTATGACTATTTGTTAGACCTTTATGAGCATTTACAGTACATTACTCTGAACTCTAAATTTTCTCCCTACCCAGGGATATAATAGTTTAGTTTTAGATCTAGATTAGATCTGCATTTAGTTTAGGCACCTACATTTCATTCTTTAAACAAAAATCTTACAAACGGTGGACTGGGCCATAACCAGTAAAAGACTAAAGAACTTAATCTATGGTAGCCAGAAGCGTGAACCGGACGGATTCCCCACACGAAATGGTGTCTAATATAATTTGGATCGTTCACTAGGGAGAATCCCTACTGCTGGGTACCTGGGATTTTTTCAGGCATCAATTGGCACTAGAAGGAGGGTCGTCGGTGCATGACTGGTAGAGGAAATCAATTTTTCAGAGAAGATTCATTGGAACAACATCCGAAAATACTGTCCCTGGAGATCTTTTTCCTGAATTACAAGAACAAGAACAAGAACGAGAATAAACAGGTTCTAGGGAAGAAGAATCAGAACGTTTTGTATGTTGTCTGATTTGAAGAAATAGATCTATTTAGGAGACATACAAGATCCTACATCAAGAAACTTGGGGGGTTAAAAGTTATTCTTGCATTACCTAGAATGTCAGCTTCCAAGAAAGTACCTTCATACACTAATGATTCAATTATTGAGGAAAATTTGGAAGAACTGGTAGATCTATCCATCCAAAAAATTGTTCAGCCTCTAGATCAATTAGATCCAGAATCCCCTGCAGTTTCAGTATTCAGTCAGTCTCCACCACAGTCTCCGTATCGAATCATGGTTGTTGTTAATCAACCCGCATGGAGAGCAAGAACACCACTCAACCTGGCTGCTCCATTGCATGACTTACCTAAGCACCGAGAAAAGGTTTTACCAAAATTTGATCATGGAAAGGGTGTTTCTGCTGAAGATCACTTACATAATTTTTATTTGGCTTTGAATCTCTTAAATGTTGACTATGAAGACGTGGTTTGCAGACCTTTTCAATATATTTTTGAACCTAAAGCATCTGCATGGTACTTTAGTCTACAAGCTAATTCAATCGTAAATTGGGATGGTTTTGAAAAGGCATTGTTAGAAAAATTTGGCAACCAAAAAACTATAGCCACTCTCATGAAAGAATTATTATCTATGAGAATGGAAAAGAAATAAAAGGTCCAAGACTTTAATTAGAGGTTCACCACCTTATTGAATAACTTTAGTGCTACAACAAAACCAACTAAAGAGTCTCTAATAGAGTATTATACTACAACACTTGAACCACAAATAACAATGTTTTTAAAAAGGTCTGGTAAAGTTACATTGGTAGACAACTATGAAGAGGCCAGTAAAGTAGAGGCAGATTTGGGTAGTATAGCAACACATACTCCAGAACCCGAACTAAAACATACCATAAGCAAAAGGCCTTTGTTGTTGAGTAAGCCCAGAGAAGAACATTCTAATGAGATAGAGAATGTGGTGAAAATGGTGTAGAAGTTGTCAAACAAAATAGTAGACATGGAAAAGGATAAGGGAACTAGTTCTTATAGAAAGCCATTCAACCCTTATTACAAAAAAAGGGAAGAGAGTGGACAATCCCGACCACATGTGCATAATTCTATTGTTTTAAATTTTAATGAGGAAGGCATGGATCATTTATGTACCTTTCACCAAGAACCTAATTCTGAAAAAAAATTGTCCACTATGGATTAATTCAATGACTCTGGTTATGAATAAATTGTGAGATACCCAGCTAGCAGATCCTAAAGGAGAGCAAGCCCAAACTAATGAGCCAGAACAAACAAACGAGGAAACCACGATGGTATTATGGGATTGGGCACCTACTTTGGGGCTTATGGAAGATGAACCTATTGAGGAAAGTCAAGTGTCATCAGTTAATGTCACGACGATAAGTAAACATGAAGAGAATTCTTAGTACTACTCAAACGACACCTAAGCCTAGTGCAGTAAATATAAAAGAGGCAATCCCAATAGTTAACAAACCAATGAAGACAACAATTAATAAACATGTGGAAACTTTGGCAAATAAAACATAGACACCTAAAGAGCATGGCATGGGGTATGATATCATAGAAGATATTAAGAAAATGAAGGCAAACATTTCCCTATTTGAACTATGTAATTTGCCTCAGCAAAGGAGGAAACTTTTGGAAGTTTTTGATCCACAACCTAGTAGCATCCCAGAAGACATAGAATCTGATGATGAAGTAAATGAAGCAAGCATTGGGTGAAAGTCTAAATCTCATACTTTACCTTTTCTGTTATCGTTTGAGATTTTTAATCATAACGTAAAAGATTGTCTGGTAGATTCTGGGGCTTCATCAAATGTCATGCCACTTTCAGTATGTAAAAGGATTAATGGCCAACCCATACCATCCCCATCTCAGATAATTCAATTAGATAGATCTGTTGTTAAAGTCATAGGGGAAATGAAAGATGTTTCGATTTGTTTGTCAGCAGATCCCAAAGTTTGTCAGTTTATAGATATTGTGGTAGTGGATATACCAGAAGCATATAGATTAATTTTGAGTAGGGACTAGTCAACAAAACTAAATGGTTACTTTGCAATTGACTGGTCTCACATGTGGTTGTCATTCAACAATGCTCAAAACCAAATTAAAATACTGAGAGAACCACACATGAAGTATAATGTAACTCAATTAGAAGGGAAGAATGAACCTGTGAACTTCTCGTCTTCGGTCTTGTGAAATTACTATTTGGAACTCGAACCAGGGAACTACCAAGCTGAAGAAGCCAGTTGTGAATCAGACACATAGTATGATATCCTTCAATTCTCACAGACTGATAATATTGATTGTAATATAGTTAACTTAGCGACTAACACAGGAGATGATACTAACCAGTTAGAGTTAGATGATAGATTTTGGTTTCTATATTTTATGGTTCTAAAACCCAAGAGGGATCAGGGGCATGTTGCGTCCTGATTGATCCAAATAAGAATAAACACTTTCTCTCTTATAGACTAGAGTTCGAATGCACAAATAACACTGTTGAATAGGAGGCTCTAGTCTTGGCCTGAAGAAAGCTATAGAACTTAAGGTTAGAAATTTATAAGTTTTTGGGGATTCCGAGATAGTAGTCAGACAAGTAAGAAACACCATTCATTGTTTATCTCCACATCTTAACGGATACCAGTTGGAGGTATGGAATTTGATTATGCACTTCAATGCTTTCAATACAAGTGCAATACTTAGATTGCAGAATGCTGCAGCTGATTTATTAGCTACTTCTGCATCTAGATCAGTGCCAACTAATAACAAGTGTTCTATTGAATTGATTTTCAGGCCATCAATACCCGACAATGTTACAAATATGAGGTTGTTCAATGATGATGAACATATCATCAATTTTTTGACAAATGAAGAATCTTTTAAAGAATCCATAATAAATGAAGAAGAACATTTGTTAGGTTTACAAAATGAAGATGCAATTCAGAGAAATTTCATGCCTAAAGCGGTAAGAACCCTCAAAGGGATGTTTGATTTGCAGAGTAAATTTCGGAAACTAGCCAATGTGAAGACGAACAGTTCATCAATGCAACATGAGCTGGTCAATCTGGGATCATAAGTTGAACCTAAATATGTTAATTTGGGAAAATGTTGCTCTCATGGGGAAATATGTAAGTTCATCAAGTTGTTTCAGCAACACAAAGACATCTTCGCCTAGACATATGAAGATCTGAAGACTTATGACACTTGCATCATCCAGCATGTGTTTCCCATCAAAACATGAGAAAAACCATTTCAACAATAGCTTAGAAAGATGCACCCGAAGTTAGAACCTTTGATCCATAACGAAGTAAAGAAGTTGCTGGATGCAAAGGTCATTTTCAAGGTTCTACATTCAGAATGGGTGGCCAATCTAGTCCCGGTGAGAAAAAAGTTAGGAGAGATAAGGATGTGCGTTGACTTCAGGAAATTAAATAGAGCATCAGATAAAGATAACTATTTGGTTCCACCAATGGATAATATTTTACAGATGGTTTCAGGCTCATAAATGTTCTCCCTATTAGATGGATTTTCAGGGTATAATCAAGTGTTAGTGGTTGACCAGGACCGATTAAAGACAACATTTTGTACAAAGTGGGGAACATTCGCTTATAGAAGAATGCCTTTTGGCCTCATGAACGTTGGAGCCACATTTCATAGGGCCATGGACATTGCATTCGGAGGTTTAAGTGGCCACTGTGTAGTAGTTTGCTTGGATGATGTAACCGTTTTCTCCAAGAGAAGAGAATACCATGTATTTCACTTGAAACAGATTTTTGACCGATGTAGAAAATATGGTATATCTCTAAACCCAAAGAAAAGCATCTTTGCAGCTCTTGAAGGAAAATTGTTAGGACACATCATCTCAGATAATGGAATCTCAATAGATCAAGAGAGAGTTGAGGTTATAACTCAGATTCCCATGCCCCATAATAGGAAAGCTATGCAATCATTTGTGGGCACAATAATTTTTGTTCAGAGGTTTGTCCCTAATTTTTCTCAAATTGTGAAACCTCTATAGCAAATGGTGAAACAAAGTGTACAGTTCAAGTGGATTGACATTGAGAAAGTTTCCTTTAAAGATATCAAAACAACAATAGCTCAGGCACCTTCTTTGAAGGGTCCATACTTTGAAAAGGACTTTATTTTATATACCTTTGCTTCAGACTACTCTCTCGCAGCAGTGCTTACACAGAAAGGGGAATTGGGAGACACATACCCAATATCATTCATGAGTACTGGGTTACAAGGGGCTGAATTGAATTACCTATCATGAAAAAACAAGCATGTGCAATCTTCAAGGCAACAAAACAGTTCAAGCCCTATATTCTAAAAAACTGAACAAAAGTTGTAGTTCCTCACCCATCTGTGAGGTCTCTTTTTGTGCAAAAGGAACTGGGTGAGTGAAGAGGGAATTGGGTGACTGCCCTGCATGAGTATGACCTAGAATTCAAACCAGCTATCATCATCAAAGGTCAAGGGTTGTGCAAGTTGATAGAAGATAATCAAACTGATAAAGATCCTGATTGGGAGAATGAAGCTGGATTGGACTTGATTGATGTATGTCCTATCTTCATTGCTCCCAAATCTTGGTACAAAGATCTGGTGTACTATATTCAACAAGGATACCTATCAGAGCATTGGAGCTCTAAGTAAAGAAGGGAACTTCGGTTGAAGTCAGCCCCATATCAAATAATGGATGGGGTGCTTTTCAACAAAAACTGTGATGGAGTTTTGCTTAGATGTTTGGAAAGAGAGGATGCCTCCGAAATAGTCAAAGAATTACATGACGGACCAACAGGAGGACATTATTCTGGGGATACCACAGCTCACAAGATACTCAAAGATGGATATTACTAGCCAACTTTGTTTAAATATGCCCATGCCTATGCAAGAAAGTGTGATGTATGTTAGAGGAGTGGTGGAAAATTGGAAAAAGTAGCGGGACCATTACAACCTGTTACTATTTCAGAGCCGTTTGAATAGTAGGGCATAGATGTTATTGGGGGAATCAATCCGAATTCTTTATTAAAACATCGATATATCCTTACGGCTACCGATTATTTCACATGATGGGTGGAATCAATTCCATTGCGCAAAGTGAACAAAGATGTTGTTATTGACTTCTTGCAAGAGAACATTATGACAAGGTTTGGAGTTCCAATTTCCCTTGTTTTTGATAATGCATCTTTTTTCTCATATGTTAAAATAATCGAGTTTGCTTATGAAAAGGTAATGAAGTTGCATTACTCAACTAATTATTATCCTCAAGCAAATGGTTAACGAAATCGACAAATAAGAACCTTATCCGAATTTTGAAGAAAACCATTATTGAAAATCAAAGGAATTGGCACTTAGCCCTTCCAAATGCACTGTGGGAAGATAGGGTCACTCCAAAGAATTCCTTAGGAGTGTCTCCCTATACACTAGTATATGGAAAATAAACTATATTTCCCCCAAACATTTTGCTCCCATCTTCGTAGTTAGCTCAATCCTCAAGGGGTTCCAGTAACGAAGTTTTACAAGCACGAATTGACATGTTGTTAAAACTGGAGGAACTATGACAAAAGGCTAAAGATAATTTCAACCAACATCAGGGTATCATCAAAATATGGTTTGACAAGAGAAAATCTGGTACAGGAAACTTTGATGCAGGAGACCTAGTTTTGAAATGGGATAATCCTCATGTAGAAAAGGGCAAGCACACAAAGTTCCAACATTTATGGATTGGCCCTTACCAAGTCACTGAAAAGTTAGGCCCCGCAACTTACAAATTGCAAGATTTACAAGGACAGTAAGAAATTCTTGCTGTAAACGGTCTTTGTCTCAAACATTACTTCACTTAAAGTCCTATGAATCCTTTGTACATAAATAAACTTGTTGTTATTGATTTTGTTTTTTAGTTGTTTATTTTCGTGTTTGTTTCATCTTATTTCATAGCCTTAGTTTGTTTGCTTTTAATAAACGAGCTCAACTTTTTGGTGCTCGGAAGTATAGGCATCTGATTAAACTCGAAATCTTTGGATGTTAGGAATTGCTAATGGGAAAGAGAAGATGATAAAGTTCGATCATAATGAGATTCTTTAACTGTTGACAGATTATGGAAAGGGAAGCTAGTCTTCAAGCTCACATTTGAATCATTATAACCCCTGTGAAATAACCAAGACTAACGAGGTCTGGAGTACTATCTTGGAGTTTCATCCATTCTCACATTAATACCTGTCTCAGGAAGCATATCATGATGGACCCATGTAAAGGAAGCAGGTCTGACTGATGTATGGTATTCAAAATGATCCCATTGCTACAAATCAAACGGGCCCAAAAGGGCTTAGATTAAAAAGTCAATTTTCTGAAATATCCAGTCTTCAATTAAAGAAATGATGCTAAAGAAATAAATCATCAGAACAAAAGGGCTGTCAAAACAACAAAGATCAACAAGGTTCTTGTCCGTCCATGAGCATAAAAAGCAAACAAATTTGTCACTCACACAAAAGGACATTGTGGATGGAAGAACCTGTATTAAATTCTCAAAATAAAAGAAGCAATCAAGGAAGACTCATAAGACTTTTTTCAGTCATAAAGAAAGCATCAAAAGAATGCTAATAGCATGGGAATGAGGAACAAACGAATACATCTATCTTACTCTGTTACGATCGCGTGGAGTCTTATCTGATGGCAACTTAAAGACAGGGGGTAAAATGAACTTCATACTTTGACCCTAGGAGAGTTATCAAGTCACTGAGCTCTTGGTTGCCTTACTCCCAAAGAAATGGTATCAAATGTGATGCTTGAAAGTTGCATCCCTGAATCAATCTGGTTTAAAGAAGTCTCGAGAAATGCTTGTAAGTAATCATTGAACATGCGTAGTACAGTACCATATGGCAGTCTTTTTGTTAAAAGAAGGTTTTTTCATAGATCTGTGTTCACTAGCTAGTCTCCAATTGTTGTTGTTGCAACTGCTTCCCCATTTTTTTTTTACATTTTAGGGCCCCTCCTTTCATTTTTGTTTTACAACCACACCTACTTTTGTTGCCCAACTCAGTTAAGCCCTCCCTGCATACTTCATCTTTCCTAGAAACTCGACCAAAAGGTTTTTCCCTAGGCATTAAGTGTGATTCTGGTAAAAGATACTTAGGCACAACCAAGAAACAAGCCTTACAAGAAAATCTGCTTTTAATTAAGATTAACGGCTGATAATCACTCCGATCAAGATCCAACGGCCAAGAAATGGCAGGAGTGGAAGGGCAAAGTCGGATAAGCCAAGTTTCACTCATGAAAAGGTTACAAGCCCAATTTCTGACTTCTCTATAGATCCAACGGTCTAGAAGCCTTCCGCACAAATCAACGGCTCGGAAAGGTGAAAAAGAAAAGGCGGAGGCGGAAAGTTAAAGTGTAAACCTCGTGAAAGATGGAAAATACGACTTCCAATTTTTGCTTTCCAAAAAAGAAGAGGCGGAAATACGGAAGCAGAAAGTTAAATTTCAAACATCGTGAACGTTGGCATTTCCTATTTCTGCTTTCCGGAAAGAAGGAAGCGGAAAAGCAGAAGTGGAAGATGCGGGTTTTTGTCATAAAGAAGTTGGAATCCCAATTTTCGAGTTCCGCATAGATCGATGGTTTAGAATCACCCCATATAAGATTGATGGTGCGGAAGGGTTTCATGAAAATTCAAGTTGCGGAAATTAGAATGTAATTTGGCAAATCCGTAGCCCCCAACTTTAGTCTCATATAAATGGCTAAGGATGACTCTGGAATAAAATCAATCACTAGGGAAAAGCGGAAGCGGAAGATGCCGGTTCTGGTCAAGAAAAAGTTGGAATCCCGATTTCTGACTTCTGCATAGATCGTCGGTTTAGAAAGCTTCCGCATAGATCAACGTCTCAGAAAGAATCGAAAGGGCAGAAGCGGAAAAGTGGAGGCAAAAAGTTAGAATTTTGGTCATGGAAATGTTAGAGTCCCGCCTTCTGCCTTCCACAGTATTAGATCAATAGTCTAGAAGGATTTCTCGCAGATCAACGAGCCAGGGAAAAGCAGAATCGAAAGAGGGGAAGTGAAATAGCCAAAGTTTAATTTCAGAAAAGATTGACTTCTCGCTTTTTGATTCCCACCTTCGGAAAGGCGAAAGTGAAAAAGCAAAAAGTGGAAAGGTAAGGTTTTAATGTTGAAAAGCTTGGAGATCCGATTTATGAGTTCCGCTTAGTGGAAGGGTGGAAGCAAAAAAGTGGGAGCGGAAGGTTTAATTTTAAATTCATGGAAGATTGGTGAATGCGCTTTCTGCTTTCCGAAAGTTCAGAAGCGGAAATGCGGAGGCAGAAAAGTAGAATTTTAACTTGATAAAATTGGGGAACCTGATTTTCACTTTTCGGAAGGGCGGAGGCGGAAAGGAGCTGTGAAGGCTGCATGATCTAATGGTTCAAGTTAGACCCAATCCATCCTTTGATTTAATCTAAGCCGTTCATTTTCTATTTGGTTTGTGACTATGAACCTTTGGGGAAATTGAGAAATCTTCCTCCCAAAGCCTAAACTAATAAATTTGTCGCCATAACAGGGTGTTGGTCATTATCTATTTTCTGTTTAATAATCGATGCATATCATTATGATGAAATATTGACAAATTATTGTTGTTTCCAGATCAAGTATATCTCTCATGATGTTTTCTGTATGTATTGCAGGTATTATGGTTCACCAAGTCAGGATGGGCGATTGCGAGATCGGGTAAAGGTTGCAGCTTTCAACGGCAGAGACCTTTGTGGAAACTTAATCAATGACCTAGGTTGATTTCACAATGAGGACATGAATGAAGATTAGTAAGATGAAGGACCACAAAATTGGTTTAAAGATGCAGGAAATAAAGAAGCATAAAGCAGACACAGGGGCAGGGGATTGATCACCAAGAAACAACGCACATGGAGGCGCATCAACATGACTGGTTCTTGAGCCAACAAAATCATTTTTGCAATGTAAAGAAGCGGGAAAAATAAACGAGCATGTATTTCCATTTGGGCAAGGCCTGTGTAATGTGTTTTTATTTGTTTGTTATTGAAACCGTTAGGTTCAACTAGATGAGAGAATAAGAAGCTTGGGAATTTCCTGGGTGATGCACAAAGATAGTATAAATAGGGTTGCAGAGCACCATAGAAGGTACGTTTGCCTAGTGAAAGAATTATGGACTAGTTTTGTAAAAGAGATACCTCTTTGTTAATAAGAAGGATCATTTTGATGGAACAAAGGGCCTACATAGAGATTTAATCGGAATGTGTGGAATGCATATTGTAGAACTATTTCTTCTTGCTTATGGACATCATACAGTGAGGTTGTTCTAACCTCCTGGAACTATTTCCTTGGTCATGAATGTTTGATGTATGTGTAAATGTATGTGTTGATAAGGTAATAAATGGTTTAATTATATTAGAGCTACCTCTAGTATTCTTTTTGTTGTGAATGTGATTTTTGTGTTGCTACGATTATCTGTTATACCTTTATGAGCATTTACAGTATATTACTCTGAACTCTAAATTTGTTCCTTTCCCAGGGATAGAATAGTTTAGTTTTAGATCTAGATTAGACCTGCATTTACCTTAGGCACCTGCATATCATTCTTTAAACAAAAAGCTTACAAATAGTGGACCGGGCCGTAACCAGCAAAATATTAAAGAACTTAATCTACGGCAGCCGAAACCGTGAACCATATGGATTCTCCACACCAAACGACATCTAATCTAATTGGGATCGTTCACCATGGAGAATCCTTACTGCTTGTTAGCTGGGATTTTCCCATGCATTAACACTATGTTAGAACACATCACTCCCTCTTTCGAGGGATCTCGATCTGGATCACACCAAGTATTTCTCTGAAGTACTCGAACTTCACTCTCACAAGAGGCTTGGTCAACACATTGGCTATCTGCTCCTTTGTTGACACATACTAGAGCTTCACTGCTCCTCTATGCACCATATCCTTGATATAATGGAACTTGATCTCGATGTGATTTGACTTGTCATGGAACACATGATTTTTTGACAGCTTCATGCAACCCTGATTTTTATAGAAAATACAAGTCACATCCAACTGGAGATCAAACAAGTCAGATAGTAGCTTTCGAATCCACGCTACCTTTCAACTAGCCGAGCAAGTGACAACATACTCTGCCTTGGATGTACTCAGTGCCACACATGATTGCTTCCTGCTGAACCAGGAGATCATGCTATATCATAAACTGAAGCAACAAATTGAGGTTCTCTTCTTGTTAGTAGAGCTACCTTCCCAATTCGAATCAACATAACCATGTAGGTTAATTTTTTGATTCACATCATATTTGAGCCCATCATCCATTGTAGCTTTTAGGTACCTTAGCATGTGCTTTGCCGCTATCAGGTGAACATGCCTTAGATCCGTTAGGAACTGACTTAGGGTGTTCACCGCAAAGCATATGTCTGGTCTCGTATTCGTTAGATACATCAATGCGCCAATCATCTGATGATACATTGTGGCATTGACCTTCTCGGATGAAGCATCACTCAGAAGCTTCAAGTTATATGCCATAGGTGTGGCCATTGCCTTGCAGTCCATCATTCCGAATCTCTTCAGAATCTCCACTGCATACTTTCTTTGACCAAGGAATATCCCATTTGCACTTTGCCACACCTCCATGCCTAAGAAGTAGTGCATCATCCCTAGGTATTTCATCTTGAACTTTGTAGCAAGTCTCCTCTTTGCATAGGTAATGAGTTCCTCTTCACCTATTAGAAACAAGTCATTGACATATAAAAGGACTAACAGAAGAAGCTAGACTTGTGAAAAGAGAAGAAAAGATGGGAGAAATTGACGATCAAGTCATCGACATATCGAGGTATCTCTTTTGTTCTTCTTCTCCTTCTTCTCCTTCTTCTTGAAGTTCTTCCTAGTGTGAACTGTTAGAGCTTGATCGTCAGTTTCTCCCATCTTTTCTGCTCTTTTCACAAATCTAGCTTCTTCTTGTGCACATTCTTCTCGAAATCTGCTGAAAGAGATCAACTTCCTTCTTGCACAAATTCCTTGAATGAATGAGTCCCATGATCTAGGGATACCATTCAAGGTAGTCATTACAATCTCTCCTTCTTCAAAATTTTCTTCAATGGCTTCAAGTTTTTCTTTGATTTAAGCAACCCTTGTGAAATAAGACTAAATAATCTTGGAGTTTTGTATCTTCACATTCTTATGTTGGTTCCTCAAAGTCATCTTCTGATTGATGTTCTTTCCTTCGAACATCTTTTTCAAAGCATCATACACTTATTTCAGTGTCTTGAATGAAGACACATGGGGGATGAGGTAATCCTTGATAGAATACCTTCAAGGATTAGGGAGATTTTGTGCTTCAATGTTCAAAAGTTATCAACCCCTCCAAGCTTGTCCTGAAGCTGAGTATCATGATTCATCTTTTCAAATGAGAACCTCAAATGGAAATAGTAAATATTTAGATCTTACCAATTTGAGGTGTCCAACCTGGTTTCAAAGTTGGTTGACCCATGGTTTGTTGGAGAAACCCTAATTTTACAATATTGGGTTTGGGAATTTTGTTTGGACAAAAATATGCACCTCATAGAGGCGAGTTGCTCAACTATGTCACTTTCTGAAAACAGAGGTGGGAAGCCTCCAAATCTTTATGCCCTAGTTCCTCCCGGCACCAATGACAGGGTCAAAAATAAAACTTCTCCAATTTCGAAACTATCTCCACCAAGAGATGCGCCCTATTAAGGCGATTTAGCCTAGCCCTCTTTTCTTGATGATCAATGGAGAAAACACCTTGAACTAGGAAGCCCTACTTTTTGCAGTTGCACATTTCCTTCTTTCAGAGAGGCTCTGATACCATGTGAGTTTTTCTTTAGATATGATTAGTTTATCTAGGATCTTTATCTGAAAGAATAATAAGTACAACAAGATGCATGAGATATAAAAGATACACGAGACACAAATATTTTCACTGGGGAAACCATAAAGGAGAAAACCCCGCAAACTTCTTCAGAATAGTAAGATGATCAAAAGCAGTAATAAGAAGTANCCCTCTCTCTCTCTCTCTCTCTCTCTCTCTCTCTCTCTCTCTCTCTCTCTCTCTCATGCGAACTTGAGAGTGTGGGGTGTGTATAAATGAGGGAGAGAGCATCCCTATTTATACCCTTTCAAGTCATTGACCAAACATAAGACTCGGGCCCACATGTCTTCCCTAACAGGGCTGACTTCTCCCAGAGAGGATCCAAATACACATTACATGATGTTACAGTGGGGGTTATTGCCCCGACTTACAATGGAGGTTGTACCTCAAGGTCTAAACATAATTCAGAGATCCCATAAGGGGGTAAGACACATCCCTAATGGCGGTACAACAACATACAATGATAATACACATCAGAATATCTCTCGAAGTTACAAATACATCAAACATTAGTGAGGTCAAAGGGCATGACCAAAAACTCATAGTGGCCATCATGTGTGTGTAAAGTCATTTTAGGGATATCATCCTATTGAACCTGAATTTGGTGATCCCATAACGAAGCTCCAACTTGGAGAAAAATTGAGCACCATGAAGCTCATCAAGAACAATAATTGAAAACTCATCCTTGATTGTGATGTGATTAAGTGCTCAAAAGTCAATGCAGAGGTGCCATGACCCATTTTTTTTCGAACAAGAAGAACTGGTAAAGAAAAGGAACTCGTACTAGGGCGAATAAAACCTCACTTCAGTAAGTCCCAAACGAGCATCTCAATCTCTGTCTTTCGGTGAAATGAGTAGTGATAGGGCCTAATGTTGGGAGGGATGCTTCTAGGAAGGAGTAGAATACGATGGTCCTATGGTATTGAAGGTGGCAATCCCACTGGTTCTTCAAAGACACATGCATATCGATCCAAAATTTGTTGTAGATCCAAGGGAGTAGTGGAGACTGTTGATAATTGCATCTAAATGGAATGGAGTTGAGGAATGACACCATGTGAATTCTTCTTAAGGATATTTTTCATGCGATGTTAGCTGATGATGATGAGAGACCCTGGTTTCAATCCCTTTCATGTGTGTTTTCACCCATTGACTAAAAACTGCATACAAAGTTCTGCAAAATCCCATAAGGTGGGTCCAAGTGTGTATAACCATTGAGTGCCCAAAACCACATCACATCCGCCTAAGGGGAAGGAAATCATGTCGAAGCACAAGTTATAATCTCCAATAGAGATACACACATTGCGACACTTCCCCCTCCAAGGTAAGGTCCCCCCATTGACAATCATGGCTTCAAATGTGGAACAAGGATGGACGAGACCATAATCAATTAGTATTGTATGAGAGAGATTCTTGAAGAACCCTTGACCTGCATTGTTTGTGGGGTGGTGACTCTGACTAATGCATGGAGAGATGTCTCTGGGCGGTCGTCCTGAGAAGGAGGGTCAACAGGCGCTTATTAAATGTCGACCTGATCATCTACTTTATCCAGAGTATCTTCACAAATTTAAAGTGGAGGCGAAGAATCCACATCCAATAGATATAAGTTTTGCCCAACACATCTATGTACCTAGGTGAATTTGTCATCACAATTATAACAAAACCCTTTTTCTCTACATGTGTGCATCTTGGCTTCAGTCAAATGCTTGATAGGAGTGGTTCTAGGAGATGGTGTGATTGGAGGTATTTGGGAAACCATATTTATGAATGGAACAAAAGTGGATTTGGAGCATTGTTGAGCTATGATCTTGTCCTCCAAAAACTTATCCAACCATAGGTCTTCCATAATTGTACTGGGACAAAATAGTTTAACCTCAAATCGGATAATATCCTTCAGACCACTAACAAAACAACTCCTATAGAATGCATGAGACAATCCTTCTTTGTGATTGGTCAGTTTCTCAAATTCTATCCGGTACTCTCTCATAGTGCCATTTTGGTGAAGTTTAGTGAGTGCTCACGTGAAGTCATTAAAAGCACTAGGGCCAAATTGTTGCAAAAGGAGTTGGCAAAATTTTGTCCATTTTGGCTCTTCATGAGCCTTGATGTACCAACATAACCATTGAAGGGATTCATGTTTCAAAGGATGTAAGTGGGACTTTGTTGACGTCAAAAGTGTTATGCAGACTGAAATATTGTCATGCCTTTTATATCCATCTAGTTAGATCATCACCATTGAAGCGAGGAAAATCAAGCTTCAGCCCATGAAAATTGCTAGAAGAAGAGAACCCAGTGTCTACAGAAGACTCTGGATGCTGCCTATTGTTCATGGTTGAATGCTGAAGGTGGAGCCCGATATTTTTTTATCCAAATATTGGAGTTTGGTCTTGAGGGCGGCAAGTTCGTCTGCCATTTGTTTGTTTTCTCATGCGTGGGTGACAACCATAACTAAGAGATTTTTTTGGGGGGGGACAGGGTGGGGAATGGTAGAAAAGGAAAATTTGGATTTGTGAAAAACTTTGATGGCTAATTGGGGTTTGACAGGGTTTCAGACACTTTCTAAGAGACAGGGAAGCAAAAAATAGGGATTTCAGAAGCGGGGTGAAAGAATGGGAAAATTTGTGAAAAAAGGGAAAAGGAAGTAGAGATAGAAAATGAACACTGTGGAAAAATTTGAAGGCGATTGGGTGAGAATAAAAATAGTTATGGAAAACCCTAAAAATAGACAAATGTGAGATTTCTGTCTTCGGAAAGTGGAATTTTGGATAGGGTCCTCAAGGAAGGAAATATGCATAATGGAATTGCAAGGGTTCCAGTGAATTTTCAAGGGAAACAGAGCTAAAGGAAAGAAGATATGGTGAAAAAAAATTTATACTCTTTTTGGGGTGGAATTGATCTGTGATGGCTTGGGACAAATGCAATCTATGGTTTATCAACTGGAAATATATATGGACCCTAGGTATGTTCGACTTCCTAAAGGTGCATGGGATTCACTTGGACACTGATGTTTTCTAACAACTTGCGTATAGGGATAGTACCCCTCACTCCATAGTTAAGGTAAAACTGATAACCTCTTTGCCACAAATGACAACTCTTAGTTTACGTCACGGATGGGAACTAGTCAATCAGGTAGGGGTTGTTACCCTTTTCGATGGCAGGTCCTCTTAATGGCTAGCTATTTTGGGGTTCTTATTGTACTCCTGACAATGAGTTTTAGGGATATGTCCACATACTTCCCACAGTTAAGAGAATAAGGGTTATTCCATGATCCAAACTTGCAATTGAAATGAAAAATACATATGCAAAGAAGAAGAACTACTGCAATAAACACAACGCCAGGAAGCCACAACGAAAAAAATAATGGCAGAAATTCCACCCAATGAATCCAAGAAAGTGCTCTGATACTAGATGAGTGAAACCTCCTACAATAAATAATGAAAATGCCTGATATAACATAAACAACACACAAAAGGAATTTATTGATCATAGACCACTTCGAGGGGGAAACCTCCTTTGAGCAAGTTCAATACAAATAACTCATGGATGCCTTCATTAGCCTCGACATGTACTTATATACTAAGTCTAATATAAACAAATATTACTCCCCATTAATGTGGGATAAACATATACTTATATACTAAGTCTAATCTAAACAACTATTACTCCCCATGAATGTGGGACATTACAATATACTGACAGAATTAATTGCAAAGCATATGTGTCCAACAAAAATATACTAACAAAGTAAAGAGAAGGGTTGACATGGATTCCTAACACCAGAGGAATCTCTGACCATAGGCCAGTTATTGTTTTGGTGGCAAAGACGGAGAAAAAGCCTCCTGCTTCCTTCAAATTTAATCTGGCATGGCTGGAAAATGAAGACTACTAAAAACTTGTACATGAAAACTAGGCCCCTCTCTAGGTAGATCTGTCAAATTCTTAAACGCAACAATTTATAGACAATCTTGCATAGATAAAAAACATCACTAAAGAATGGGACAAATCTCGTAACAAAAATATTCAGGGAGAACTCAAGGCATCGAGGAGAAGATTGCAGACATGTATGCCCAAAATGATTAAGGAATATTGTCTTCAGAAGAACTTGAAACTTAAAAAAATGAGGAAACCAAAAGAAGCATTATTCTCGACAAGGAAGAAAAGTTATGGAGGCTCCAAAGCAGGGATATTTGGATATAAATAGGAGATAATAATACCAAAAAAAAATCATCATTTTTCCTCCCATAGGCGATGTATAAATACAATCACTGAGATTCAATATTATCAGGAGAATATGGTCACCTCCTTCAAAGACAAGGTAGCTATAGGAGTGGCTCATTTTCGCTCTTTGTTTACAGAACCCTAGAGATGTCCTATCCAAGAGATTTTGCAGGTGTTAAGGCTCTTCCCTAGATTAATCTATGAATAAATGAATGAAGCATTAACTGAGGAGATAACAGAGAATGAAGTATCCAATGTCCTACATTCCTTTCAAAATGGGAAAAACCTAGGACTAGACTGGTTTGCAATAGGGTTTTTTCTTGTGTTCTATGAACCAATCAAGAAAGATCTTACCCAGGTTGGCTAAGAGTCTCAGAGGTCTGGTAAGGTTTCAAGATATCTAAACTCTACTTTCTTGGCTTTGATTCCAAAAAAGCAAAAGGCTACTTCCTTTAATGACTTCAGGCCAATATCTTGTTGTAATGTGATCTACAAATTGATAGCAAAAATAATAGCTCAGAGATGAAAACCAATATTGAGTGAAGTTATATTAGAATAAAAATTTTGGCTTCCTTTTCAAGAGACAAATTCATGATGTTGTATCCTTAGCACAAGAAGCAACCCACTCAATCTCAAGGAACAAGTTATGTGCCTTCTCTCTAAAGATGTATCTATCCAAGGCATATGATCATGTGAGCTCTTTTTTCATAAGGGGGGATTGTAGTGTTAAAATCCCCAGCTAGGATGCAGGGAAGATGCATTTTCCCATGCCTTTGCTGCTCAAGCTGGATCCAAAAATATTCTTTAGATCTATGGATCATTGGCCCATATATGTTACCAATCCATAGTTTCTCCTACCTTTTGATTTTCCCCAAGGCCTCTACAATTATAGGAGACAAGGATCATTATTTCCTAGCTGTTGGTGGTACTGCTCTCTCGTTTTTCCCTTCCCACTGATCTCCAGTGTGCTTGTTTGAAAGATAAGTTTTGACCAGGTGGTCCATATTCGATTGCTTCCCTGCTGCTTTTTCTCTGGCCGTTTCTTTCTCTCTATGGTACTTGTTGGGTTTCTTTCCTTTTTTTATTAGAGGCTCCGCTTCTTCTCCCCTGATTTAAGTTGTATCTTTGATCTGAGCCTTTTCTCTAGATCTTGTAATGGATCCTCCAGAGTTTTGTGATGATTCAAGCCTTGCTTCTATGTAGGGTTGCGAGGGGAGAATGGGTTTGTAACTTGCTTCTTTCCGTATTTCTCTTAGGACATGTTCTTCTTCCCTATTCTCTTGATGGGTATCTTTCTCATCTGCTTTTTCTGGTTCTGCTTGCTTTGGGCCCCCAGAAGCCAAGGATTGAAATCTATTTTCTATGGCTTTTCTTTGTTGGGGTATTCGCCTAGCTGGTGTTTGCCTTATTATTCTTTTTTCGAACTATCTCATTCCATTCTTTTCCAGGGATCTCTCCTTCTTCTAGATGAACTTTTTTTGGACATGATTTTGCAAAATTACTGTATTCATGACATACCTTGCACTTGAAGGGGATTTTCTTGTAATCCATAGTTTGGAGATGGATCCATCCTTCCATGGAGAGATTGATTGCTTCTCGAAGGCCTTTTTCCAGATCTACTTCCACACAATTCTTGCACAAGAGAACATTGGGGGTTTTAGTTGAGATTTATCAATAAATTTCCCTAGCGAGTTCCCTATAGCTTTGAGATCCTCGCCATTCCAGCAATGAAGGGGGAGATGCAGTAACTTAACCCAGACCAGAACAATGGAGGGTATATCCTTTCTAGGATCAAAGGATAGATCCCACTTGTTGAGATACATGCCTCTGGGGCCCATGAAATATGGGTCGTTTTTTAAGATTAGAGTTCTGTCTTCTTTTTTTCGAACAAGAAGACGAAGAAGCCTCTCCCAGATAAATTTTGATGCACTTCTCCTAGGATCAATGAATGCCAGTTTTTATTCAGCCATATTTCAATCGAGTGAGGAGAGGGCCAGATCCCAATGAAGTGACCAATCAAACCTCTTTCGTGGAGTGCTACAGCTTTGTACTTGGACACAAGGGATGAGAGCTTGACATCTGGCACTTTAGTTCTTTTGACGAAACGAGAATCCCCTGGGGGGCTTGAAAAAGGGCTGCGCAATGACGATACTCCTGAAGCCTTTGTCAATACGAGCGCGTCAGCCGTCTGACACTCGATCGAGAGGATCCATGCAAGGGGTGACACAAAATGATAATCCCTAGTAGAGCCCGAGCGCACAGGAAAACAAGAAAATCTATCGCACCTAAACATGTACATAATGTTGTAGACTATCTTTTTCCCATTTGCAGAAGTTTTTGTTGAAGAAGGGAGAACTCTTAGATTCTGGGTTGTATCCTATAGTGACTTCTGGTAAGCATGTTCCTCTTATTTGTATCGATTAACATCAGTCGAGGAAAGATGAAATTCCTTGTGATGCTTTAAATGAGGAATTAAAGGATAATAAGAAGGTTGAGCTTCATCGGGAGAGGGTGATGGGTTGTTGTTCAGAAGCATAGTTTTGTTTCAAGGAAAATGTTGATATCCAAGTTCAAGATGTTTTGGGTGGAAATTATTTAGGTAAGACTCTGAAAGACTTGGCCCCTTTAAAGTTTGATGAGAATGTTGAAAACCAGAAGGTCCTAATTCCAGGAACTCCTCATTACTTGCTCCATAAGAATGTGGAGCTAGTTGGTGTGTCACATCCCCACCCCTCTACTTGGCAGAGAGGACGCGATGAACATAACTGCTAGCTATCTAATCCGAGAAAACTAGCCTTATAAACACGATTTAAAAATTGCATTGGAAATGAAACATACACAGATGCATAGTTCATTTAAACATACAGCGTAAGCAAACACAATCATCCAATACATTCAGCATGTTCATCATCTCATTTAAGCTATAAATACAATTGCAAAGACAGAATGGACAAGAGATACTTATCTTTAACAGAATCTTGTCCCACAACTAGCTACGTTGCTGCAACGTTCCACCCAACCATAGGTCATTGTGCTCATCAATCACTCAGCAACATTGCCACCCCCGAGCTGGGCACGATTCCATAAGGAATAAGGGGAAACTAGCAAGCTCACACGTAACCAAGGATACACAACTCATCCAAGCCAACACAGTTGGGTTTATCAGGCTGTCAGGAGCTGCAAAGGCTGACCACTAAGCTAGTGAGCTCAATCCAAGAGCTATGGACACCTGCACTAGAACTAGCCTGGCTTCTAAAACATCCACACACACCCAACACAAGGAAGCATTCCCTTCTCCGCTGTATGGTCCCTGGGGCTATGTCCTCCCTTCTAGTGCTATTCAAGGGGTGCAGAGAAGAAATCCATCCCTCTAGCTCTGTCTGTGAGGATCCTGCACACACTAGGCTTGTCAAGCAGGCTCATACCCCATTTCCACTCCCAATTCAACTTAGGCCAAAGCCAAAATATGCACCCACAACACAATACGATTTCTAGGATGGAGGATGAACAGTTCTGGCAACAAAAGGAATTTCCAGAATGGGTAAGAATGGCCCTTTAGCAGCAATTCGATTTCCATAGACGTTTTGGTGCTAACATTGCCAAAACGGGATCAATAACACCCAAAATCATGGGTCTCCTCTCCCACTCACTGTGCATTTCCAGAAAAAATGATTTCCATCTTGGAAACAATGGAGAAAAATTCAGCAAAACGCGGGGAAGGAAACTCAGCCACTGATAATCACCAAAAACAATTTCTCAGCCTGAGCAAAGTGAGGTAACAACCAAAAACGTGAATGGTTTCACACACCAGAAGTTCTGAATGCCTAAGAGAGCTCACGTGAAGGAAAAATGGTGAGGAAAACATGAAAACATGGAGGCATCATAGAATGGCCTACTTTTTTTGGTTTTTGCTTGCCCAAAGAGTCAAAACGTGTTTCCCAACAATTGATGGCTTCTCCAATTCGAATTTGGGCTGTCATACCTTGCCCATCCCATGCAATAACCAACCCAACCAATTCCGGGCAGTAATAAATTATTGGGTGAATGAGACAAGAAAGGTAGTTGACAGTTTGATGGGTTCTCCCTCTGACATTTGGATTTTCCCATTGGCCCAAAGGTTTGAATATCCCCCCCCCTTGTCCTTAGGAAATCATGTCCCTTCTCATTATTGTTGCATTGACATAGCTGGTTGTGGGTATTTTTAATTAAAATGCATATTTACATTTGTCCAAATTATAATGTGCCTGGCTAGCCCAAAATACCATCGTCATCAATTTTAATCGCCGAACATATAAAGTTAAATCGATGGTGGGGATTTTGCCTATAGCTCCACACCATGATTAATTACAATATATACATCATATACATTTAATGCAAACGGGGTCAAAATCAGGGTGTTACATGGTGCTTCTATGAATTCTTATAAGGGGAAGAACATCAGGAAACTTTTTCTTCTTATTGTAAAAAATGCTTTTATTTTGTGATGTCAAATCGACAATCTCATTGTAGTGGGAACTCGGAAAAGAGTAAATGTAATCATTTGGGGTCTCAACAAGTGGAGAGGACTCCTATGAGGAAATGGGAATCTTAGATAAGTGTGGGGATGGAGGGGCAATATTTTCTTTGATCCTTGAAAGAAGATTTGGAGGGTGATCAATTTTCTTTAATGGGAGGAACAAGGATGAATGTGGGAAGTGTCAAAGCAGGAAAAGGAAGAAAATATTTCTTGCATCTAGCTCAAGAAAAGGTAGTGTGTGATATGTCTTCGGGGAAATAAAGGTCAATTTGTGAGGTGCTTAGAGTAGCAAGAACCTTTGAAGGGGTTTCTTGATGTTTGTTTCCCATTGAACTACTGAGGCCTTGCTAGCACCTTAAAGAAGCTATCCCTTAGGAGTTTAATTAACAACTTGAAGTCAGATTATTTTTTTACAAGAAATTATGAGTATGGGAGAAAAGATTATGGAAGAGTTGAAAGAGTTATTGTATGGTTGGGACTTTCGTTTTGTGGATGCTTTGGGAAAATTGAGGGGATTGATAACTGAATGGCGTTGTCGCAGTGTGAAATATGTAAATGCTTGGGCTATCAATTCTAGATTGGGAGAAAACCTTTTTTGTCTTGAATTAAACAAAGACTTTCTTTTTTGGAATGTCTGCAGGTTGTATAATGATAGAGTCCCCTTATGCAATACTATGTTAAAAGTGTCAATCTTAATGCAATGAAATCTAATTTTAAGAGGGGATATGAATTTTGTTATTGGTTTGTTATCGGGGTCCAAAAGCTAGAGATGACTCTCTTTATGATTTATTCTTGAGGACGATGGAGGAAAATGGAATTATTGATGTTGCTTTGATTAAGCTTAAGTCATTCTGGACAAATAGAAGGGCTAGCCCTGATAGGACAGCGAAACGATTGGATCACTTTCTTGCTTAAGAGGAGATAATGGAGTTTTCTCCTTTATTTCGATAGAGGATTGGACTGGGTGGAGATTCACATCACCATCCTATAGTGCTAAAACTAGAGGGAGAGGAGAAATAGTTCTCGAGCCTATTCAAGTTCAACCCAACATAGTTAGAGGATGAGGAATGTGTTAAATTACTGGGAAAACTCTTGAAAAACCCTACAATAGTTCTCTAAGGGAGTTAATTGGAATTCAATTTTCTACAATCTTAACTAAGCAAAAGAAGTGGCGATTGAATGGGCCCATGAAAAGATATTGCATGAGAGAAGTGATCTTAAGGATATTGAGATGAGATTATCAATATTATTTGAGGCCGAAGATAATGGGTTTATTAAGGAGGAATCACGCAATGAGGTAACAGATCTAGAACAAAGAAGAAGGAAAATTTTAATTAATAGGGAAGTAGAGTGGAGGATAAAGAGCATGGCAGTGTGGATGGCTAGGGGCAACAAAAACACTAAGTTTTTTCATAATCATGCAAACCATCATAAAAGTGTTAGTATGATTTGGAATCTAAAAAACGAATATGGAGTTACTATGAGTAGTTTTGAATAATTGGCAAGTGTAGCAGTGGAACACTTTGGAAATTTTTTAAAGCGGAGAATATCTCAGTGGCGGAACTGGTTGTTGGCAAGAGGTTTTGGGATAAGTTAGTTGCGCAACATCACGGATGCTGCGCAAGCTCAAAGACACTGCACAAAGCAAAAAATAGAATATTTTATATACTTTGTGTCATATTTTGTAGTTTTGGACCATATTTTGTGGATATTGGTCATTATTTTGTAAAATCAGTCAAGAGTTAGTTAGCCGGTTGTCCAAATGCACCTTGAATGTAAAGGCACAAGCCTATAAGTAGATGTTGAATTATAAGTGTTAAATATCTTTGTGAGATTGGAGAAGATATTATGATCTTAGAGAACAATTGCAAGCATTATCTGTTGATCTGTGAACTATTTTGAATCTGTGGTTTTTGCGCGGAAGTAATATGACATGATAGAAGTTGAACTGAATAACTATGTTCTTTTCTATTTTCCTGTTTTACTGTTTTCTGCAGCTCAATTATGAATGTGAAGTGCATCTGTGACATGGATATGTAAATGTTGCAATGTTTCCCTGCTTTAAATGATGTTATCATATTGGATCTTTTTGCGCATCAATGTGTTTACTGCTGTTCTAATGAAATGATGCGATTTGTTGGAGAATGATATGGTTTTGTGAATGCATGGAGTGTTGATCAGATCTGTTAATGTTGCATTAAGTTGATAAGTTGATGCACATGGTCCTCTCCTATTTTGGGAAAAATTAGTTTCATCATCTCTCCCTCGAGCATATCGGGTGAGACTTCATCTGCTTTGCGGGTGTTGACAAATGGGGTAAAAACCTGTCTAGGGCGGTGCTCAGGGAGATCACGGTGGTTTGGTTGTCGACAGAGTGGGAACCCATGTCGACGGGTTTTGTTGACTAGGTTTGTGTCAACAAATGGTTATGCTACCGGGACCTTATTGTGACTGAGGGGAGGATATGTGGCACTTGACAAGACCATAAATTAAAGATTGGTTCGACCAGAAGCTACGATAATTCATTAAGACAGAAAAACAGAACCCTGGACTGACAATGGATAAGTGGTTGGCAAGGTACATACACGACGGTCCACACGAGTACGTTTGGTTTGAATTTCCCATCATATTGTATGAGTGGTTGATGCGATTTACCTATTGCAAGACAAATTTTCAAGGAGGAGGGCCAACGTCCTGGACGCCCGAGTTGATCCAGGAGTTACAGGAAACCGATAACAAGGCATCGCGGGCTATTGAAGTCTAGCTGGACAACATCTTGGAAGGATATATCACCTAGTTCACGGTTGATACGACCAAGTCCTACAACAAAGCAGAAAGGGAATTGTTAAACGGACCAAGAGGTAGGTTGCTATTATCTTTGTAATTGTCAATTAAGATGCTTGTCTATTAAAAAGGCATACTAAAGATGCACCTCGAGTAGTAGAACTCTAGTGTGCAGAGGCTGTGGATACCATGAATAAAGGGGGGAGATGAATGGAAGGATAAGGGGTAGATGGGTGCAAGTTTCGACGAGACAGTGATGGAAGCTGAGGAAGAAAGTGGTCTTACAAGGGGAGGAGCAAGGTTTTGATAGGAGAAGAGGCAGAGGATAGGGGAAGGTCCTACTGTAATCGAAACGCAAGACTGTGAAGGAAGACCACATGGGACAAAGCGAGCCTATAGTGACGAAGATGATGAACAAACCCAGGGTAGTGGTAATATCAACCTTGGTAGCAACGTACCCACACCTCCGCGCACTACGCCGCATTCAGGAAGAAACACAAGTTCCACGTCGACTTGTCCGACATGCCAACAACATTCTAGTAGTAGATCAACATCTGTAGGAAGAAGGCCCATGATGGTGGGCGACGACGCAAATTTGCCTTTGTTTCATGGAAAAGGTACTAATGATCCCGAGCAATACTGGTTTCCATGCGAGGCAGTATGGATTGTCAGACAAACCACTGAGGATGATGTCAAGAAGGGCCAATTGCCGACCACTCTTTCGGGGTCGTGCATTGGATTGGTACATGAAATTTATACAAATTCCTATGGGGACTCTGACAAAGACATTGACTGAAGTAAAGAAAGGACTAATTGAAGAATTCAGAAAACTGAGGTCTGAAGCGCAGTACATTACGAAATTGAAGGAGATTAAGAAATTCCCTAACGAAATTGTTTGGGATTTTGACCAAATATTTAAGACATTGATGGCAAGGGTCAGTTTCGAGATGAGCGAGGGTCAACATAAGGAATGGCTCATCACGATGTTAATAGCCCATATCGGACATCCATTGATGCAGTAGAAGATTGTGACACAGAGAAAGGCTCTGGAGATCGTGATGAAGCTGGAAAGTATGACTCAGATCCAGACGTAGCTGGCAAACCTGGCGCTCCAGTTGCAAGATATAAAGAAGGCTAAAGAGCAACGTGAAGACCTATGGTGCACTCGATGTCGTGCAGATGGACATACCAAGGATACTTGCCCAAATTTTTGAAATTACCTATTTTCAGGAGCATCGAACCCATTGATTTGTGGCAATGTACCATGGTGCTGCATTTGTCAAGTATATGGGCATCGACATGAGGAGTGCAAGTACATGCAGAAAATGGTGACAAAGCCGAAAAACCTATACTACACATTTAATTGATCTATCGGGCATGAAGATAAATATTGTTGCGCATATGACCTACTCCAGGAAAGGATGTATGACTCATACTATGTGAAGGTGGTACAACCACCACCTCAACTACAGTATGTACCACCACCGCAGATGCAGTTTATACCGCTGCAGCCACAATAACAGTTCATACCACAAACACAGTATAATCAAATGCAGATGGCTCTGCACCAACCATAATATGTTCAGTCAACGTAGTATGTTCAACAACAACCGAATCCCTCGGAGCAGCAGTATCAACAACAAGGAGGATTCTGAGGACGAGGAGGAGGCCTTGATCGAGGAGGAGGATGAGGTTGCAAACATGTCCAATGTTATAATTGTGGTGTATTGGGACACTATCAGAGAGATTGTCTACAATTGCATGCACAGTGTACGTGTACGTATTGTTCTGCGATTGATCACGCTGTAGAGGACTGTCCACAGTTGATCGCGAGGTGGCAAGCATGAAATGTTCCCTAGTTGCAAAATCAGAACCAGTTACAAAATTAGAATAAGTTGCCAAACTAGAATCAAGTTCATAACTAGGCTCAAAACCAAATTCCAATTCAGAACCAAAATGCGGCTCAGAACGTGAGCCAACCTATGAATCCACCGTTGAACCATAACTAAGGACCAACGGTTACAACGATCTCGAAGGAGCCCAGAACACAGGACGTTCATGTCGTTGTCGTCACTTGCGAAGGTGCAACAACTGGATAAGATAGACCACATCCACAAATTTGGTTGGCTTGGAAGAAGAAGGTGCAGTTCGATATCGACACATTCTTTGAAGCATGTTATGTGATCGAAAGGAATTATGTTAAGTCATCTGTTCATGAAATTCCCACTGCTTTTGATTCTACTTTGGAGGCGGGACCATTGCGACAACATGGTACTTTGCATAACTTCTTTGAGAGTTTCTTATCACTGGCACGAGATACCGATGCTCTTGCTGAGATTGAGAATCTATTGCATTGATCGGCTAAGGGGCGAAAGGATTCCGCGGTGAATTCCTTGCATAAGAAAAAGAAGGGGAAAGAAATGCGCATGAACATACATATTGGGGACTATGAGGTAGATTCAGTCATCCTGGATCTAGGCTCATATGTTAAAATTTTGACAAGACAGACATGGAAAAAGATGGGGAGCCCAACACTGAGATGGTCTCCTATGCAGCTGTGACTGGATAACCAGGCCAGAGTAACGTCGATTGGGAGAGTTCCACACCTTGTTGTGGAAGTGGAAGGCATGAATACCTATGTTCATTTCGATGTGACTGAAGTTGTTGATGGAGGAGGCTCCTATCCCACATTCTTGGGAATTGGATGGGCCAACGATAGTATGGAAGTGATCAATTTTACGAAGTGCGTAATGACATTTGAGAATCAAGAGATCAGAGTCATTGCTTTGATGGATCCAAACGAAGGGAGAAGATATATCGAGCCAATGAAAGATGAAGTTGTCAAAGGATGGGACCATGCATATAACCTTTTGGAAGATTATGTTCATCCAACTACTGATGGGGAACTCGATTGGAGCAGTGCCAGCTCTGCATCTTTTGACTCTCATGATGCTTTAGAGAACTGGAAGAACTGCTTGCATGAAGTATCTCTACGAAAGTGCAGCTTGATTACGCAGTCACTATGTCGCGTCGCGATTGAGACTATTGAATTACCGATCTATGAAGGACTTCTTGGATTATCTGAGTTTCTTGTTGAATTTGAGAATAAGGTATCAAAACCACAACGGTTGGTGGCATTAGAAGAAGCGTGGGAATCTACCCCAGCACGAAAGTGGGTGACCCATAAGAACTCAATCACTGGATGGTCATAGCGTAGAAGACTGATGACAGTTCATTTCAGAGATATGAAAGTATATCACGCTGGAAGATATAATGGAAGAAATAGTCCTAATGATCATCTGATTGAGTGCCAGACCTTGTGGGCATCATGACCAAAGGATGAGTGGGTCCACACCTTTACCCAAACATTGGATGAAATGTCGCGATCTTGGTATCTATTAGCTGAGTTGCATATAGAGATCACTACATTAGATGAATTGACAGTTTTCTTTACTCACAGCTTCAGTTTCGCGGATGCCAATCTGGCTGTTCATAACACGCTGCAGCTCATTCGCAATGTTGTTATGAAGGTAGTACCGGTCTCATATCCAGTAGATCCGCATGCTCATTGTCACATGCAGTCAATTATGGAATGTTACAACATATCAAAAGATACAGATGATGATCATCTGCAGAATATCAATATTCCAGAAACAAAAGGGAGTTGGAATGTCATAGCACTGGAAGATCAGCCATTGAAGATAAGAAAGGTCAACATTGGGACAAAATAGAACCCAAAGTTTGCAAATGTCGGGGACTACTGGGATGAAGAAACGATGGCTAAAATCATAGACTTGTTGCATGAATTTCAAGATCTATTCCCTACGAAGTTTTCCGAGATGAAGGGGATACTGGGTGATTTAGGGGAGATGAAAATTCTATTGAAGCCATACACAAAACTAGTAAGGCAGAGGCCGTATCGCTTGAATCAGTGATACAAAGAGAGGGTAAAAGTTGAGCTTGATAGGATTCTAGATGCTGGAATCATTGACACAGTTGAAGAATAAGAATGGATCAGTTTGATGGTGGCCCAAGATAAGAAAACGAGTGAAGTTCAGATATGTGTCGATCTGAGAAAATTGAATGATGCATGTATGCATGATCCATTCCTGACACCATTTATTGATGGAGTTCTAGAATGAGTAGGCGGTTAGGAGATGTATTCTTTCACAAATGGGTTTTCTGGCTATCACCAGATAAGGATCGCAAAAGAGGATCACCACAAAACAACATTTGTTATGGAATGAGGTTGTTTTCAGCACATTGTGATGCATTTTGGGTTGAAGAATGCGCCTGTGATATTTTCTGGTGTTGTTGTCACTGCATTCAAATATTTTATTCAGAATTTTTTGCAAGATTATATGAATGATTGGACAGTTTATGGATTGATCAGAGACCATTTGGAAAACTTGTGAATTATGCTGGAAAGATGTCCACAACATCAGATCGCTGTGAACTCAAAGAAGTGTATTTTCTACACCATTTGGGATGTTGTTGGGTCACATTGTTTGCAAGCAAGGATTGTTGGTCGACCCTGTGAAGATTGCATTGATCTTGAGCTTGCCACTGCCTACACATGTGAATATTCTTAGAGTGACATTGGGGCACACAAGGTATTATCGCAAGTTCATACGAGGTTATGCTGCGATCACCGCACAGATGGAAAAGTTGTTGAAGAAGGACGATGCCTTTCTAAGGAGTCAAGAGTGTCAAGATAGTTTTTATACACTGAAGTCCAAGATGGTTTCCGCACCAATACTGGTTTTTCGGGATTGGAACAAGGAGTTCCACGTTCATGTGGATGCATCATCTGTTGCGCTAGGAGTGGTACCCGCGCAACCAGGAGGAGGAGATATTGATTATTCGATTGCTTTCGCTAATCAAAAGTAGTCACCTACAGAGAAAAATTAAACAACCACATAAAGGGAAGGTCTGACGATGGTGTATGCGCTTCAGAAGTTTAGACATTACCTAATGGGCCGTCATTTTAAGATGTTTACAGACCATTCCACTTTGAAGTACCTAGTTAATAAGCCTATGTTTGGGGGGAAGATATGCTACCGGCTACTTCTCTTTCAGGAGTTTGATTTCAAGATAATTATGAAGCCTGGTCGCTTGAATGCTGGACCTGATCATTTATCCCGAATTGAGACAGGCGAAGAGCTAACAAACATTGAAGACGAATTTACAGATGCACAGTTGTTTAGAATCGACATGGTGGATGAGTATTATGATCAAATCATCCAATTTTTGGCAAGGATAACTACACCAGAGGACCTTACTACGAGTCAGAAGCAGTTGGTGGTTAAGGCCTCGAATTTCCAGTTGATCACTGGATAGTTATATAAACTAGGATCAGATGAGATTTTGCGGCGTTGTGTCCTACCGCATGAACAAGAGCGGATTTTGGTGGAGGCCCATGCGGGGGTTGTTGGTGGACACTATGGAGGTCGAGCTACTGCGAGGAAGGTGCTTCGTGCAGGGCTTTGATGGCCCACTCTTCATAATGATGTGATGGATTATGTGCAAGCCTGTGATGTCTGTCAATGAACTGGAAAACCATTGTGGAGGGATGGGATGTCGTTAGTACCTCAGGTGACATTGCAACCATTTGATAAATGGGCTATGGAATTTATGGGACCAATCAACCCACCTGGGAAGTGAACTGGTGCGCAGTATATCATTATAATGACATACTATTTGACAAGATGGGTGGAGGTCGCACCAGTCATGGGTTGCACCACTACGACAACAACAAGGTTCTTATTTGACAACATTGTGACACGGTTTGGATGTCCAAGGATATTGATGAGAGACCAAGGGAGTCACTTCATCAATCACACTATAAGCGCATTGACGGAGGAGCAACATATACACCATAAGAAGAGTACCCCAACAAAATATTGGAGCATGCGCTTACAAAGGTATATAATGCAAACCGCGATGATTGAGTCTTGAAGATTCCAACAATCTTGTGGGCATATCGCACCATGTGCAAGAGATTGATGGTACAGACACCATTCAAGTTTGTGTATGGGTAAGAGGCAATCATGCCTATGGAGTACATTGTTCTGAGTCTGCACATTGCAGTAGCGATGGGCATGGATGATGAAGCAGCGCCAGAAGAGAGAGTGGCGCAATTGGTGTAGCTCAAGGAAGACCGATTTATTGCAGGTTTTCATCAACACATCAAGAAAGATTATCAGAAGGCTTGACATGATCACCATATAAAGAATAAATAGTTTTAGCAAGGAGACTTGGTGATGTTGTACGACAACAAGTTCATGAAGCATCTAGGTAAGTTATAGATGCATTTGTTAGGTCCATATCTTATTAATTCCATTACTTCATGAGGTGCAGTTCAACTGCAGTAGTTAGATGGAGCAATGCTGCCCAAGTTAGTAAATGGTAGTAGGATGAAGCCTTATAGGATGGGCCCAGAACCGCATAATGCTCGAGGCACTACGCAATGAAAAAAAAGATAAAAAATAAAATAGGATGATGGATGAAAGAGTGATGCACCAAGGGGAAGTGGATGTGCAAGTAGGGGAGTCAGTATTGCAGTTAGGAAGGCTTGTCGTAACGGCTGCAGGGTCGTGACATAGTCAAATCACCAATAAATGTAGACAATTAAAGCAGTTAACCGGAGACGCTTGTTGAAGCGATGCGCATTGATGGCAGATCCGACCATTGGATTGATAGAATCATCGGTGGATTCAGGTCATTAATGACATATTTGGTCATGATGATTGGAATTTATTTGGTCATGATGAAGATGCGATCGGTTGATGCTATATAAAGGGGTTCAATGCGCTTAGCATTCACCATTGTGCAAAGAGTAAGCCAAGTTGCAGAGTTGAAGAGCAACACCATTGTGAGTTGAGCAGTGAATTGAGGTTGAGCAATTGATCGAGTATTGTGTAGCACTGCTGCGACATGCAGAGTGAAAAAATCCTAGCTAAAGTTTTGAGTGGCATAAAATCACCAGTTGGCCAAGTAACAATTGAAAAAGAAGTTTCCAGTATGTCGATAGGATCATCATCGGTGCCAAAGAAGAAGTGGAAAGGTCAAAATCCTACCTCTCTGACGTTGCATAAGAGGCAAACTAGAATGTCTGCAAGGGCGTGCGAAGAAGAAACTGCGTAGAAGGGGCCATCGAGCTTGGGAGTTGTCGAGTTAACGGCTCGAATAGGGGTGTCTATTAAGGACATCCCTGGGTATATACCTCCTAGTCGGCCTGGTGTGAAGGCCAAGAATCCCACTAAGAATCAGAGGTACCAGGTAAGAATGTTGACGATACCACAAGGGATGGTATGCACTTTTGGCATCGTTCTTGCACTGATGTAGATGAAATACAAGGATAATGACTTGCTCGCATTGGAGGATGTTGCGAACGAACCATATGTGCCAATGGTAGCAGTAGGAGGCGGGCCGATAGAGCGTATTCCACACAACTAGGCGCACGAGCTGGACAGGGTCAGATTGTTAGGTTTGATCAACATGTTGCACTTTGGGCGACCGAACGAGGTAAATGCATGTGTGAAGCAACTTTTGGCATGTTTCCATGGAGGATTTTTGTGGCTAGATAAGCTGGTCAAAGTCATGGTGGGGATGATTTCAAAAATCATGGGGCTACCCAAGGATGGTCCATACCCCTCGCAGTATTTCCGAGGAAAGGATAATGAAAAGAAGCTTGCGGCAACATTGAAGAAGCACTATGCATTAGAGAGTGACGGGAGAGCTTACCGCATCGATAGTATCAATGACCAAGTGATGCACATTGGCACAAGGATTTTGGCCAGCAAAGTGGTCAGGAAGAACCGCTTTATCCAACGTAACTTGAGGGTGGTTGCATGTGCTGAGCAGTGTGCTCAAGGCATACAAATAAACTGGTCACTCTTTCTCATGAACCAGTTAGCTAAGGACACAGTAGCAGTGCAGGCGGGCGAGCGACCATTTACATACAGTTGGTTACTCATCTTGATCGCACTAGAAGCTTGGATGGAGCTAGATGAATATCAAGGTGTGGATGTAGAAGTCGTAAAAGTATGTAAGGGTGCACGATATCAAAATCTATGGTGGGTAAAGGAACCCGAAATATTGATGAATTGTGTGATCCAATTTTGGATCTATTGGGAAGCGCTGCAGGCGACAGCGGTGAAAGTTCCAAGCTTACCTAATGAAGCCGCAACAAAGTATCAAAGGATTGTGCGGTTCGCCATTGGACCACATGCCATTCACGTCCAAGCACAGTGTGACCCCGACATGCAATGGTTACCGATGTATTACAAAGTGTCTAATGCGGAGTTGGAGGAAATGGTTAATGATTGTCCTGCAGAGTGGCGAGAACCAATTAGTTTGGAAGAAGTCTCGACGGGACCCCCGACGAATGCACCTATTGATCCTGTCCGCAAGGATGACCAACAGAGTGATCAAGATTCAGACCAAGAATCAAAGAAGATACCTACGGACCCAGAAGCATCACATATTTTCAGTGAGTTAAGAACAAAGAGGTGCTTGGAGCAGGGTGCTAGTAGTAGCACCATGCAAGGGATGGATGCATAGTTGAATAGGTTTATCAAGGCAGTTGTAGATGCAACAGATGCAATAACAAAAGAAATGATGAAATCTACACAGGCAGGATTTGCGGAGGTAAGAACAAAACTCGATTCATTGTATGACGTTATTTTGAAGAGAGCACCCGAAAGTGCATCTGGGCATGACTTTGCGTCAATCAGCACTGAGTTGCGGTTTAGGAATCTTCAAATTCCCCCGACTATGATTGATGCTAGAAGAGAGGACTTGAATACCCCCCTGCAACAGTTGTAGGACATATCGTTGGATATCAATAGGCTGTCCACTCAGACGTTGGTACACATGCAACGAGTTGCCAACTAGGAGTTGGCAGACAGGAAGAAAGAAATCAACAATCAATTCTTGCAGTCATAGGAGACAAAGGAGAAATCACACAGAGAGGTCGAGGAATTGCAACAAGAAAAGGAAAAGTTAATAGAAGAGAAAGTACAGGAAATCGAAGTGCTCAAGCAAGCGGAAGAGGAGTTGAGGAGAAAGAGCATCAAGGAGATTACTGAACTGAAAAAGGAGCAAGATCGCCTTGCTGTTGAGAAGGCACATCTTCAAAATAGTCAAGTAAAGTTGGAAGAGGCAGTTGTGGATTCCTGTCATCACGTATTGGAGAGTATCACAAAGCTGGATGTGGTGGCAAGAGCACAATGACTTGGGGTTGTTATTACGTGATTACAGAGTGAAAATAGAATTTTGGAGGCCCTGGTGCACCAGTCTACGCTGCCAAAGCAGATAACAGCATAAAAGAGCACTGTAGACGACTTGGAAACATATCTTGACGAGTTGGAGCAAGAGGCAAAGAAAGTGACGAATGTGACATGCAGTTTTGGGGAAGCATAATGCAGGATGAGTAGTTGGCGCAACTGACCACATAGTTGCAGGAAGCAGAAGGAAATCTAGCGACATTGAAGACGTCGCTGAGAGCGATTCCACTGATGGTCCAGATGACAAAGTCTGTAGAGCTAAAGTAACTGTAGTAGCAGGTGGTAAAGGTGCAAGAAAGACGACAGTGACACAACACACAACTAGATTAGTTCCAGGATATTGGAGTGCAACTATCAGTGAAGGCGCTTTCTGCCCTCCAAGCAGCACAAGAAGGGAAGAAGGAAATCATTGAGAAGATGGTCAATCACCCAGTCACACATGATCTGATGACGAACCAGGAGATAGATGACAGAGTCAAAGTGTAGGTCAAGGAAATTACTCAGCAGTATGAGGATTTCAAGCTTAAGATTACTGAGTACACCATGTCCATCTAGCATGGCTCAAGGGAGAGCCACAAGATTGTGTTGGGGGTTTGTTGGTAACGAGTTTTGGGATAAGTTAGTTGCGCAACATCACAGATGTTGCACAAGCTCAAAGACACCACCGCGCAAGTGGAAGATGGCGTGCAAAGTGGAAAATAGAATATTTTTTATACTTTGTGTCATCTTTTGTAGTTTTGGACCATATTTTGTGGAAATTGGTCATTATTTTGTAGAATCAGTTAAGAGTTAGTTAGGCAGTTGTCCAAGTGGACCTTGAATGTAAAGGCGCAAGACTATAAGTAGATGTTGAATTATAAGTGTTAAATATATTGGTGAGCTTAGAGAACAATTGTGAGCATTATCTGTTGATTTGTGAACTGTTTTGAATATGTGGTTTTTACACGGAAGTATATGACATGACGAAAGTTGAACTGAATCACTGTCTTCTTTTCTATTTTCTTGTTTTACTGTTTTCTGCGGCTCAATTGTGAATGTGAAGCGCATATATGACATGGATCTGTAAATGTTGCGATGTTTCCTTGCCTTAAATGATGTTATTTTATTGGATCTGTTTTCGCATCAATGTGTTTATTGTTGTTCTAATGAAATGATGCGATTTGTCAAACAATGATATGGTTTTTTGAATGCATGGAGTAATTGATTAGATCTATTAATGTTGTGTTAAGTTGATAAGTTGATGCACATGGTCCTCTCCTATTCTGCAGAAACTTGGTTCCGTCAACTCTCCCTCGAACATCTCGGGTGAGACTTCATCCGCGTTGCGGGTGTTGCCAGATGGGGTAAAAACCTGTTTGGACCGGTGCTCAGGGAGATCGCGGTGGTTTGGCAGTTGATAGAGTAGGAACCCCTATCGATGTGTTTTGTTGATTGGGTTTGTGTCAACACCAGTTAGTTTGCTCATATTTACCCCAATTTTGTAAAGGATGGGAATAATTGTGATCTAAAGAAGGAAGTTTTTAGTGTAGATTTGGAGTAGGTTATGCATAGTTTTAAAAAGAGAAGATAAATCCAGGGTCTTGATGGGATTCCTATAGAATTTTCCTTAGGGTTGTTGGAGATGGTAAAAGAGGATTTTCTTAGAGTAATTTAGGATTCAAGAAAGAAAGGTACTATTCTTGGGGCATTCAACATAACTTTTATATCCTTAATCTTGAAAGTGGATGTTGCTGAAGTTTTTAATGACTTCATACCAATTTCTTCATGCAACAATTTCTACAATATTATTGCAAAGATTATTGAAACAAGGATTAAGGTAATTATATCTTCTAACATTTTAGATGAACAATTTTCTTTTTTACCAGGCCGCTAGATCCATGAGGCTATAGGTGTAGCTCAGGAAAGTCTTCATTAAATAAGGCATCAAATTTTAAATGTGGTAGTGGTCAAAATTGACCTATCCAAATCTTATGGTCACATAAGTTAGGTATATTTAAGGATGATTATCTCTCGGGATGGTTTTTGCGTCCCTTTTATAAACTAGATAGTGGGATATCCGACATCAATTTCTTTCTCAGTATTGATAAATGGAATTGTCTCTTCTCTCTTCTGACCAATGTGAGGCTTAAGACAAGGATGCTCGTTATATCCCTTTCTCTTTGTTTTAGTAGTTGAAGGTCTTAGTAGAGTGCTAAAGCGAGCAAGAGAAAATGGAAGTTTTAAAGGCATGTGTGCGGGGAAGCTTCATCTCACACATTTGTGCTTTGTTGATGACATCTTGATCTGCTACAATGGCATGAGAAGATATGTAGAGAAGTTGGCAAAAATAATTTCTCTGTTCTGCAAAGCTTTAGGAATGGTCGTAAATCTAAGTAAGTCCTTATATTTGGGGGGAGAAGAGGAAGACGATGAACTAGAGGTATTTAGTTTTATTCTTGGTTACATTGGATCCAAAATTGTGGATAGAATGGAATATCTGATATTCAACCTTAAACCCTTAGATTATTGAGTAAAAGATTGGGAATGGTTGACAAGAAAATGTGAAAAGAGAATATCAAACTAGTGTTTGTGATGGATTTCTAAAAGACGAAGATTGACTTTGATAAAGTTTGTTCTAGCAAGTATCTTTGTGTACTGGTGTTTCTCTTAGATACCAAAGCGTGTTTTGAATAAGATTTCTTCTCTTAGTATGAGATTTTTCAGGTCGGGTAATTATAAGAAAAGAGGAAATGAGTGGACAAATCAGAAGTCAGTTTCTTTACCAAAGGATATGGGAGGATGGGGTGTAAAGAGACTGATTCATTTTTCAAAGGCCCTTGCAGTGAAAAGCATATGTAGACTTGTAGTTAAGAATGGGATTTTGGTGGAAGTTGTAAAGCATAAATATATTTGACCTATGGTGATTGTTGATTGGATTAGAAGGCCATCTAAATTTATTTGTAATGTGTCAGCCATCTAGAAGGCAGTTTTTCAAGCATTCCCTCTTATTGGGATGGGTTATCTTAGAAGGTTGGAAATGGACATAATCTTCGGTTGGGATTTTATCCATGTGTTAGGAGTGGAAAATCACATTCTCTTCTGCAACATATGGTTAGCTATTTACACGAGTAGGGTTATATTTCACTCAATCACATAAATGACATAAGTCGAAGTGAAAGGTGGGAGCAAGGTTGGTTGACGGCCTCTTAAATGGGTTGTAACAAGGAGGACAATAGGATTTGAGAATATTTTATTAGAAAGTTAAGGCTGAATCTTGTTAGACTACAAGATTTTAATGATATCCTAATTTGGACAGGTGCAACAAACAACAGATATCCTCCAAAGGAAGGCTATAAATTTATCTAAAGGAAAGAAGTGCAAGAAGAACCGATTTGGTGGTGGAAGGCTATTTGAAAGCCCTAGTTCCCATTAAAATCCAATATCTTTATGTGGTTATTAATATTAAATAAAGCGTTAACTTGGGATCATTTGCAACATTGAAATTGGTCTAGCTCGGGAAGGTGCTACTTATGAAAGGAAGTCAAGGAAAATAATTTGCACCTAGTAGTGAAATGTGGGTTTACAAAGCAAGTCTAGAAGAGAATTGAATAATTGTTAGGTCCATCAAGCACATTTGGGTTGGCACATCTATGGAAGAATGGTTTTGAAATTCGTGTGGTAATAAGGATACAAAGGACTATAGAGAACTCCATACAATCATAAACTGAAGTATTTGGTTAGCTAGAAATGAAAGCCTATTTAAAGATAGAGACTTTCCAGTTTTTTTTCGTGCAACATAGAGTTTAAGTATTTTGAAGTTTTTTCCACAAGTCAAAAGGATGAAGAAGGTAAGAGTGGTAAATCCAACATAGTTTAATTTGTTTCCTAGCCCTTTTTTTATGGGGAAACACAGAGCAACATGAGTCTTTGTGGAGCTGGAGGGGTAATATTCATATACGAGAATCAACCTATTGCTTTCAAAGCAAGGTTGGGACTTGGATCTACTAATTATGTGGAGATTTACACTATGGTTATTGCTTATATTAGCTAGGGAAAACAGTATAAAAAAGATGAATGTGTATGGAGACTCGTTAAAAATATTCAAATGGATGTGAGAGGAATGTAGTTTTCAAAACACGTTCTTGGGATTCATCTTGGAGGAAACTTATCGGATTAGTAATGCCTTTGAAGAGGTGAAATTCAAGCATGTATTTAGTAAACATAATGTGGAGGTGGATGCACTATCGAAATAAGGGGTTTCTATGTTGAAAGGAGAATGGGTAATTCTAAACAATGGTGAGTTTAAACATGGGATTTTTTTAAGGGTCTTTTGAGGGCATGGCAACGAATATGTAGAGGCTATACAAGGTTTAGGTCAATCTTGAATACATCACCAACACTTCATGTTTTTTTTATGTATGCATTTTGTATAGACTAGGGAATCTTATATGCAAATGCTATACAGGCTTAAGGTCAAGCATGGATACATAACAAGTGTTTCAGGTTTTTGATGTGTAAGAATTTTGTGTTTCAGGATCTTAATGCGGTTCAATAGAACTTGACAGTGTTAAGTTTCGGGCTTTGGGTTTGATCTGTAAAGATAATTGTTGAATGCAAGGGAACACAGGCTTCAGGCCTAAATTTCTATTTTGTGAGGCAAATGTAAAGATACATGTTATCTTTTGTAATTAAGGATCTAGGAAACTATTACTTTAATAAGGAAAAGTCCTACTACCTTTGTTATGGGATATGTAATATTGCATGCTATTGTTACAGATTTTGTTTGAAGACAATTTAATTGACTAGTAGAGGTTAGATCAGTGTCATGCTTAAATGCATATGAAGAATGTATATTTTTTTTGTGAAAGTATTACGTGTCTTTTTTCATGGAAAAAAATGTAGAGGGTGTCTATCCTTTCTGGAAGTCAAACAATGTTTTTCAAAGTTGTTGTTTGAGGCTCCATAAATCAATGGTATTTCAACAAGTGGTTTCTAAAATAATTAATATGGTTTTAAGTGTGTAATACCGAAAGTTTTTCAAAATCACTATTTCTCATTTAATCTAAACTAAAATTTTTAATTATTCAACTTGTCTAGTTTCAATATTTAAATATTTAATTTTACACATGGAGAGAGCTTTACATTGTACGAAGATTTATGAATAGTTGGGTACACTCGATTTTATATGATGAATTTTATTTTATGTCAAATTAAGAAATCTTATTATCTGCATTTGCATGGCTCCCAATAGGAGAAATAAAATTCATGCTAACTCAATAACCCCAATTCCTAGAAGACAAAAGTTTAATTGACTTCGACCAATATTTTTTTGAGATTCATGTTGACAAATAAATACCTTACAAGATTTTCCAAACAACATTCAAAAGGAGTGGAGATGTGTTGGACCGAATTCCCACCTAAGAAAGAAGCTTGGACAAGGTCATCATTTTCCTGAATTCACAACTATGTGTGCTCAATCATACAATCATGCGTAACAAATCATGATGCCAAAAGACAAATTGTGATTTACCTTCCCTATGGCTCCTACAACAATTGCAAAAATGCTAATACTAGCCCATGATGGCTTGTATTTAGATGACAAAGTTATTATTGCGCATTTTAAAACCCTAAGACCAGAACAAGCGAAGAACTTGTTATCTTGTTATATATCAAAGGATGATGTTGTACCTAAGATACCCATACCCTATTTATCCTCAATATTTCAAAAACCCTAAGGGAGGAAATTTCAATGATTTTTCTTATTTGTGGGTATGACGATTACAGTACGGTATATGAAGTTATACTTGGGATGATGGAAAAGGTTTCCTCCCCAAATAAAAGTTCACCTGATAAATTAAACTACGTTCAATACTTATTTAACACCATTCATAAAAAAATTGTTCTTATTGGCAAACAATATATGTTGTTAATCGATTTGCCCTCGTTACATTAATTTCCTTCCCCTCATAGAAATATGACTTATGGGAATTGGTATGCATGCGGGGATTCCTATGGTTTTTTCAATGGTTTGGGTTTATCCTTGAAGGAAGTTGATTGGGGAAGCGACCCCAATGAGCTCTCTTTTAGTTGGAGATACAAGAGACCAAGTTTATTTAGTTTCTTTGAATGAACAAGACTTTATTAAGGCCAAAGATTCTCCTTTGGCACTTAATGAAATTAATTCCAAATACCACTCGAGGTCTTGAAAAGAGTGTCATGAAGAGGGTATTGTTATGATTTATAATCCTCCCTTGTCTAGATATAGTCTATTAGATCATTTGCCTAACTTAGCAATCATTTGCTAGAGTTTGGTGCCATTGGTGCCATCAGCGTGAGCCATTGGTTCCATTAGTGTGCCATTTGGGTGCCACTAGTACCATTCCCTACAATTTAGGAGCCACTCTGAGTTCCACCACCAACCTCCATCAGTTGGTTGTAGTTGGTAGGTAGTTATGCTAAGTTATGCTCCAGTTACATTTAGTTAAATGTCCTTCAGTGCAATTCGTGATAGTCTTTCTTAGTTGCATGGGGGTAGGAACCATTTATCACCTACGTCATCAATTTTACTAGTTTAATTGGTTGATAGATTGAATTAGACATGCAGAGTTAGACTAGTGAGCTTTGATAGTGATTTAGACACTTCTAGTTAGCCAGTTAGTCAGGATTGAGTTGGTAGATTCAAATCTTATCCACATGATTCGAATTCTCCTTTATTTCACACTGTTGTATACTACTAGGATTAATGAAGATAATGTTGTAATTTACTGATCATCTTTTTATCAATTTTATCTGAAAATTGTCTTGTTCAGTGTACATTGTTCATTCAATTCTATTGCATAATTATACCTTTCAATTGCACTAATTGCCCGTAGATCAATGGTTCAATAATTCAAACATGGTATCAGAGCCTTGCTCAGGTTGGTAGCAAGTATGTTTGATCTCCATTATACACCAAAGGCAGCTGGGTTTCCAATAAATCCTGCAATATTTTCCTTGCTAAGTCTGGATTCATCTAGAGAAGTCTCTGCATGTGTGACTGTTATACCAAAATACTGTCACCATCATGTGATAAGACCTTTGACATACCTACTTTCCCTGAATCCCAGCGTCTGGAGTGAAGACTAAATGGTTTTTTATCAGTCTATCATACAAATTCCTAGCACCGCTGATGCCCCTTTATCCAGGAGCAGTACCCCTGTTCGCACCGCTTTTCATCGATTGTCCACAAGCGGTGCCACCACCTGTCACCCTTGGTCCATAGGCGGTTATTACCAGAACCGCTCTGTCATAGAAGGAGAAGCACGGTACCCTGGGTAAAAAGGGAAAAAGAGAAGCTTCTCGAGGCTTCTAGATGATAAGCCTCGAGATATCCCTTATCCCTACTGTTGTGGGTTGGTTGAGCTCGAGATCCCTCATCCTAGGATATTAGAAGCCACCTCACCCACTAATTTCTCAACCATCTCTATCCATTAAAGCCCTATATATATGAGCTCATAACCATGGTTGAGGACAGAACATTGAAGGTATTGTTATGCTGTTGGACTGGTTCTTGGCCCAAGATCATTTGGAGAGAGCATAGAGAGCTAGAGTCGGAGCTTTTGGGGATGAAGAGCTAGTTTCATGGAAATGCATGTCAACACTAAGGCTTGGTTGTAAACTTCTTCATATTTCTAATGCAAGTTTATTTTCTATCCCATATATATTGTTGATGTTTGATTTCAGATATATATTGCTAGATTCCTTAGTCACTAGCATAGATTAGTAGATCATATTCTGGTTCCTTTGATCTGTTTCGTGTTGAACTCTTTTGCAGGTACACAAGTGAACTATCAAAGCCTTGCATTCCAGATATCTACAGCGTCTAGGGAGAGTTATAAACCTCTGTGATCTATTTGTTCTGGATCTGAACCATTCAGACCAGCAGAACACCTTGCTGTCCGTAGGAGGTGAAATATTCCGATCAACAAATCTGGCGACTCTGTTGGGGAGTAGTTGTATTCAGTTGTTATGATCGTCCTTAGTCTGTAACTCTTGTCTGAATCCAGGCTCCATTTTCTTCAACTCTTTACAGTCAGATCTACTTTCTGATTTGTATTATTTGGGTTTGAAATTTCCAGATGTGTTCAGATCTGAGTCATTTCAGTTTTTTATGCTCTGTTACCACTTTCAATTTGAGAGTATTTACCTTGATCTAGTCTTTTTTGATCTGATCCATCGTTCTCTTTCTTGTTTTGGCCATCTACAGGGAACCCCGACAATGCTTTGTACGAGGAGCAGTGCCACCGCCTAAACACAGTGGGCAGTAAGCAGTGCCATCACCTATATCCTGTTAGCGAGGAGCGGTGCTGCTTTGGAAATGCTCTTACAACACCTACGAAGCACGGTACAAGGTAGGCATTAGTCCAAAACCCTTTTTCCTCTTTTTTCTTTGTAAAAATTTGGAATTTTTATTGCTTTCAGTTCTATTATCAGGCTTGTATTATTGAATCTGATGTGTGTGGCTTGCTACTTTGATGGTTTAAGATTGTTTTTGAGTGGAATTTCAAAAATTTGTTTAGTCTTTTGATTGTTCATTCGCTTCTTACTTGTTGGTTGTGCTTAAAGAAGGATTTCTTGTTTTTTGAAAGTTAGGATGTTCATTGAACTCTCTTTTCATTACATATACTGAAAGAAGAACACTAGATTAGCTTCCAGATTTCATTTCTTGCTTACATAGTAAACTTCTTTTTCTTCCCTTCAAAAAAGAAAAGTTTTGCTTGAGATTAGGACATCATATTTGAGCGTTGGATTTGGGTTTTTTGATTGGATTCATAAGCTTTCGAGACCTTTATGATCTTTCGTCTCTCATGCATATAGGACTATCTCAATCAAAAAAAGAAGAAGTAGTTTTAGGTTAGATTTGCTTATGTTTTTAAGAAATTTGAAAAGTTAGAGTGCATTGGCATATAGGTGTGCTTAGTGTTGTTCTTTTAAGAAAAGAGATTCTCACCCTTCCCATTTGCTTTCGAAAAGAAGAATTTGGTTTGTAAAAGTGTTTGCTTGTCTTTGATTTGGTGTTCATGACTGTTGATTGGAATGATTTTTGGTTTTGAAACAAACAGAAAAGACACTCTCTTCCCTCCCGTAAGTAGGCATATTGAATGGTAAAGTGAACATTTGCACAAGCATATTGCATGGTTTTACTTTTCTGTCAGAACATCATGCATTCACCAAACCGTATAAGTTAAAATTAACGGTAGTTGTAGTTTAAAATTTACGTAGTAACTTGAGTGATAGGTTAGAGACGTGTTCGGGCGTCGTAGAACGTAGGAGCTATACTTATGTGTCAGCATTGCATTCCGGGACTCGCGCGGTTCTTTCACGTACCGACGGTATATCGAACGGCCTTTCACGTACCCTTGAGGTATATAGAAAGGTACTTCACGTACTCGATTGTATATCAGAAGGCCCCTTGTGTACGGTTATGCATTAGATAGTACTACTACCGATTCGAGCTCCCACGTACCTTGAGTATATCAGGAGACCCCACTAGGGTACCTTATCTATCTGAGAAAAGCCCTTTGGTTGTCTTGTTTGGAGCCATACACCGAAAACAACATTCGGGGAGATTACTACGCATGTACCATCGAGGTATATCGCGAGTGGCACTGGCTTGACAATCCTAGTGAGAGACCTGACTTTTGAACTCCTCCTGTCATTTTTAGTCTGCTTGTTTTGACCTATAGTTTGAGTAGGGAAGTATTTTGGTGTGTTTTTTTCTAGATTTTTAGACCCTAAGTTAGATAGGAACTGTACACGCTGGCTGAGTTAAGACATTCCAGGAGAGTACGGGGCTTGCCACCTGATTTTACTTCTGTTTCAGAAGAAAATCCAATGGAAGTTATCGACCAAGGAGCTACCACCACCTCCCAAGTGGGAGATAATGTGGTGGTGGAAAGTGGAGTACCATATTCTTCACACTTGCCCCCCTTTGTCCAACAGCCTTCCCGAGAGGATTCATCGTTCCATCCTCCCACGGAAGGTCATGTTGACAATACCCGTTCGGATTTTGGTCCTAATGCTCCTTTTTGGGAGACACCCATCGGACAGGCCATTGCCTCATTTGGCACCCGTGTAAGTTCTCCTGAAAGTGAAGAAGAACACAGGAAATACCATGCTGCTATCCTCCATGCACAGGAGGTAGAAAAGCAGATTGACAACCTATTAGGCTCTTCACCAGTTCGTTCCACATTCCTTCATGTGGGATATCGTTCACTAGCCGATTGTATGAGACCCATTGAACCGATTATAGATCTTCCATTAACAACCCAAAGCCCATGTCAAATTTCCACCCCTCTCACCTCTTATGTTATGTCTGTTCCAAATCCTCCCAGGTCTTTTGCATTTGGGGCCCAACCTTCAATTCCTGTTTCTTCAGTACCTTTGAATGCCGAGGGGCAACCCCCGACACGACCTACGTTATCCGAGACCAGAGTTGTACCTAGTCAAGAGCAGACCTCTAACATAGAAACATCTACAGGTTTTGTCCCTCCCACCCACACTAATGTGGTAAATCCCCCATCTAGTTCAGGTCAGCCCTTGGGGGCACAACCTGTTGCCATTCAGTCTTATAGTGGTTATGGTTATCCAATACCTATAGGTAATCATCCATCTAATCCTACTGGAATTCCATTCCCTAGCAATATTTTTATGCCATGGGGGAAACCCAACTGGTCTTACATGCCAGCCATGGGAGGGATACCCATACATACTGCGAGAGGTGCGGGAGGACCACCTTATGGAGGTCCTCCCCCTGGGGGACCTAATGGTCCTGGAGGGTCTGACGGTCCTCCCCATGGTCCTGGTGGTCCTAGTGGTCCTGGGGGACCTAGTGGCTTTCCTCCTTATGGATCGGGAGGGTCTAGTGGCCCTCCACCTAGTGGTTCTGGTGGCTCTGGAGGTTTTCCACCTCCTGGAGGTTCCGGAGGGTCTGGTGGTCTGGCTCTTGGTGGTCCTGGTGGTCCCGGTGGTCCTAGTGGTCACAATGGCTCTGTCGACCCTCCTCTTGGAGGCCCTGGTGGTCCTAGCAGTCCTAATTCCAGAAATCAACCCCCCATGGGTGGATTCCCCGGTAATTTTTCCTCACAGCAGCATGTTTATCAGTCTACCTATGGCCCTACTGGTAATTATATGCCATATCAATATTACCAGTATGTGCAGCCCAATATATAGTTACCTTTCCTTGTAACTTTGGACTTGCCTGATTTGTCCAAGTTGATTAATGATCCCATTCGACACAATCCCTCGTGGCCTCCCATTCCGGTAAAGTTCCCACTGGACATTCCAAAATTCGATGGGAAGCAGGGTGAAGATCTGTGGAACCATGTTATGACTTTTCATTTGTGGTGTTCCTTGAACTCCCTCATGGATGATTCCGTTTGGTTACGACTCTTTCAGCGAACTTTGACCGGTACGGCCACGAAGTGGTATATTGAACTCCCACAACATTCGTTTGTGGATTTTGGCTCATTGGCAACCGTATTTCTTACGCATTTTCAGCTCCCTATTCGTTATGAAACGGGCATTGATCTTTTAAATTCTCTGCGACAGAACACCTCCACCCACATTTCTGATCATATTCATGAGTGGAGAAGGTGGAGAAGGCGTATTAAGGCCCCTATTCCGGATCAATTATTAGTTGATTGGTTCACTAAGTCTTTGTTGCCTCCTATTGCCCGAGATGTAGCCATGGGTGGTGCCGTTACCGAAGAGCAAGCTATTAGTCAGGCTCAGTACCTAGACTTGGTCTATTCCTAGTTCGGGACTTTATGACCTGATTCCTCAAGCTCCTCGCCCCAGCACTGACCCTACCAAGCCATCAGCAGAAGTACCCATTGATGGGATGGTTGGTTCAATCTAGTCCCCATCCGTAGTGAAACCTGCCAAGAAAACCCAAACTGCTACTCCTTCGACTCCCAAGGTTTCTGCCGAGGTCAATTCTATTCAAACTACTTAAACCTCAGGTAATAAAAAGAAAGGTAAAAATCGAAATAAAAAACGTGGAAACCAGCAAAAGACCCCACAATCAACCAATAATGACAACAACACAGGGAAAAGGAAGGCTAAATACCCTTGTCTGTTATGTGGTGGTGGCCACTTCTCAAAGGAGTGTCCCCGTCAAGACGAAATCTCCCAGTTTTTGAAGTCTAATCCCGCACCTGCAGTACTTACGGATCCCTTTCCCTCTCAATAACAGTTGGTAGACCACATGTCGAACTAGGGTAACTCTACTTCATTGGAGGAAATTCATATGATGTCCTCAGATACCATCCATCTGCAAACTCGAAGCCAGAATTACGAGAAACTTACAGATAAGCAAGAAGATCAATCTTCTTTAGGGAAAGCTCTCTCTACTAGTTCTCTGGAATCCTCGTCTACTGTTCCCTTCTCTATCGAGAAACCTACTCTTGACATGATTTTGCACCCACCAAAGAGTACTCTTCAGAAGGTTATCTTTAATCCCAATGCCCGAGCTGCTTAATTCTATAATGTGGTTGAAGATCTCGCTCAGGCACCTTGTGCGATGTCTACCTTAGAGGTACTCCAAAGTTTCCCTACACAGTGCAAGAACTTGTTGACCGCATTAGGAGCTGTGGACCCAGATAACACTAACTTGATTCACTTCAATGTTGAGAACTATAAACCTAGATTACCGCATAAACTTGCTTTTTAGATCATTACGAAAGTAGTGGGAAAGAAAGTCTTTCGAATGGTACTTGATGAAGGATCTTCGACCTTGGTATTATCTCTGACTTATTGGAAATCTCTCGGCTCTCCTGAGCTTATTACATCACCTACGACCCTTAAGGCCTTTGATGGACGGGGTTTCCAACCCCATGGCCTCATATCAGCCCTCGCGGTTGAGCTGGGGGGCAAAACTGTTTCCATCCAAGTAGAAGTGGTAGATTCCCCTCTAGATTATAACCTCCTTTTAGGAAGGAATTGGTTCTATGCCATGAATGCTGTTGCTTCAACAGTATTTCGAACGGTCCAATTCCTGCATCTCGAAAGAATTGTTACCATTGACTAGCTTGATTTCTGTACGCCAGATGTTACTATTTTCTGGGTTACAGCCTAGAAAATCCTTCGCGCTGGCTATTTCTGGCCTTCTGTCTTCAAAGAATGCCATGAGGCTATTAAGAAATGCCCTCCTTGCCAACATTTTTATCCCAAAAAGCGCACCCATCCTGCTCCGCTTCACCCCTTCATTGCCGTTGGCCCTTTTGCCAAATGGGGGATTGACTTCAGGCGTTGTAAGCCTACCTCAACCGGGGGGCATGGTTACATCATCGTAGCCGTGGATTATTTCACAAAGTGGGTTGAGGCCATGCCTACATATGCAGGATATGGTAAGATTGCCGCTCTCTTCTTGTTCAACCATATCATAACTAGATTTGGAGTTCCGCAGTCCATCGTCACTAATCACGGATCTCATTTCCGTAATCAAATGATGGAGGAATTGAGTGCCAAGCTAGGTTTTCGCCATGAAAACTCTACGCCTTATTATCTGCAAGCTAATGGTCAGGTAGAGGCCATTAACAAAGTTTTGAAAACTATGCTTCGTCGGATGGTTGGAGATCATAAATCCAATTGGCATCTCATTCTTTTTTCTGCTCTTTGGGCTTATCAGAATTCCATGAAAATAACTACTAGTTTCACGCCATTCCAACTTGTCTATGGACTTGAAGTTGTCTTGCCGATCCAATGTCAGATTCCATCTTTACAACTTGCCATCGAACTTCTCCCAGACACTTCCGTAGAGGAAGCAAGATTTTTGTACTTAAATAACCTTGATGAGACTCGTAGAGATGTTGCCTTGGCTAATGAGGCACATAAGAAACGCGTCAAGGCACAGTACGATAAATCTGTCCAGCCTCGTGTTTTCAATGAGGGTGACCTAGTTTTGACTTATGATCAGAGATATGACAAGCTAGGAAAGGGTAAGTTTGAGTCCATGTGGTATGGCCCTTTCATTATTTCCAAGGTGTTAGAGAAAGGAGCCTATGAGTTAGTTGATTATGATGGGATCCCTTTGGGGCAACCCCGCAATGGGTTGTACCTGAAAATGTACTATGCCTAGGTATTCTTGGATGGTATCTTGTATATATGTATATTGATTGACTTTCAGTATTTTCAAGATGGTTTTGAGTTTTGGTGTCCGCATCTATTTATACCATGTTTTGGTCATGCAGATGGCTTTCTACAGCTTCGTTGATGGTGCTTGCCACCACACCTTGAATCTAGCCGTGACTGCTTGGGTTCTCTATTCCCCAACTAAAGATTTGGTCAGTTCAGGAGCGGTTTGCTTAGGTCCCGCTACTAATAACATTGCCAAGTATGAAGCAGTCATGGGTCTTCTGACTGAAGCTGCCTCCAAGGATGTCTGTGTTCTAGTAGTTCTGATGGACTTTCAGCTCATGGTTTGTCATTTAAACCATGTCTACACCATTAGGAACCCGGTGCTCCTCCGCCTCTTCTGGTGGGTACGTTTGCTAGAAAGATAATTTGGAACCATTACATATAGGCATATCCCTAGGGAACATAATGTAGTTGCTGATTCATTGGCTAATTACATCCTATATTGGCATATTGCCCATTCATGATGTTAAATCAAACATGGTACATTGTAAATAAACATTCAAAGACACATAAAACTCATAAAAAATGCATTTGCCATTTGAAACATATAAACACCATGTAAAAGTTTGTATATATATACGAAAAAGATTACAAAAAATAGGTCCCGAGACCTCATCTGAAGCACGTAGGCTTTCAGGAAAAATCATCATATAAAAATCCTGAAGCTATTAGCTTTCAGTATACATGTCTTATCCACTAGTGGTGCTCGTGATAGCACATCACTACTCGAGCCACCCTGCATAGTAGCCTGCTGAATCAGCCTGGTACTCCCACCGTAGATCTCTGATATCTAGTTGGGAGGTCATCTATGTCAGCATCTGGGATGTCGAGAGTCAACCTCTCTAGGTTCTCCTCCAGCTCCCCGGTGATATCATCACCCTATGGCACGAAGCAAGCTCCGGCTCACCTGTCTAATGGAGATGCTCCTCCAGGCCTCGCTGCTCCAACATTTGTATGAAGACAAACAGGTCTCGTCACTTATCATAAAAATATAAAACATAAAAAAACATAAAAACATTTTCCATATTTAGGGTTTCTTGTTTCTTACCGATGTCACCCCACTTCCCTCCAGGTGGGAGTGGTAGGTCAGGATCACCTGTAAAATATGTGCCCACATAGGCATAGTCCTTGACCATGAGCATCTGATCCCGTAGCCATCTGAAGAATGCATCACTGAACTTCACTCTGCCCCTACCCGCTCCTATGCGAGCCATGAACTTGACCCACCTCAGAATGCGGGGGTCCCGTGCTCTTAGAATTCGAAAAGTCACCTAGGGCGTCATTTGGGGAACCCGCTCAAAGAAGAAACAAGCTAAAATGGAACCAAGGCCAAATTGCTTTAGTTCTCCCTGTCGACATTTAGTCAGCTGATCCTTGAAGATTGGAAGCAATGCTTCTGCCTAGTTGAACACAGTAGGTGCCATAGCCTCTAGGACATATAGCATATGTGCCCTGGAATCTTGATGTACACCCTGGCTCCCTGCCACCCTCTGCATGGTGAACAAAACAATCCGTAGAGCCCTGTCTGTCACTGCCCTGATGGGGATTTTCTTCCCCGATGTGCCTGTACCTGGTGCACAGTGTCGATCTATGAACTCTCTGGTGGTAATGTCCCAGCCACGAGAACCTGTCAGTGAGATAGGGGCACCCCGTCTCGATAGGCCAGTCAGGAAGTAGATGTCCTCTACCTCCATTGTAAGTATATGTGCCCCCACCTCAAAATACTGTTGTTATGGATTCCACATTCTCAGTATGTGTTCCAATAGTCTCTCGTGGGACGCCATGCTTGGTGTCCGGAAGAACTTTAAAAGCCCACAGTTCTGGAGTGTGGCAATACAAACTGGATTCCTTTCAGCAGCAGCATCCTCGTCATCATGTGTTCTTTCCTTCCATATCACCATATTTTGGAAGCCTAGACCTGCCAAAAACATCAATGGTATGTATCAATATCATCCTTGAGTCATTGCAAATCAAAAGAATGAGTAAATTTTGTCTATATCATTGGTTTAACTTCTCCACGGCCAGCACCGCCTGTGCCCCGTTGGAGACAGGCGGTGGCGGTGGCACCGTCTGTCCACCATATTCTTGGCATGGTTCTCGGGTGGTACCACCTATCCCGCAAGGGGTAGCCGCAGTGCCCGCAAGTTGGATTTTAGGGCTTGCCAAATAGGCCTAAAACCCCACCAAATCCAAAAATAATAGCTATGAAATGAAAGATAAGGGTCTTAACTGTTAGTTGCAACTGACGAGACTAAAAATGGACGATGGAAACTCCTGGTATCAGCTGTGGAAGATCTGGCTAAAAAATGCTCCAAGTGCTCTCAGCTAGAGGTAAATAGTGAAATGTTTGATTTTTTACTATTTACTTGCCTTATATAGACATTTTTGGGTCTGACTTAGTATAGTTTTGATGTTACAGCGTGTTCTGGTCAAAATCTATTTGTCATAATCCCTTAATGTTGATTTTGGATGCATTTAACACTTGTTTATGAGTCGTCTACAGTTTGAATTTAGTAAAAGCTTTGGAAAGTTTGTTTATGGCCTTTTCATACTTTCACAAAATAGAAAAGGTCATTGAGCGTTTATTATGACACTTTGTCACGCTCGTTAAAATCTAGTATCAAAGTTCCGAGTCTAGTTCAAGTTTCTTTCCAGGCTCGTAAAATACGACATTGTGTAAAGAAACGTCATGGAGTCTTCTTTTCACATCTTCTTTTAGACTCCTTAAACATGAAAAGATAGTCGAGTCCGTTTTCGAATCTTTCCAGGCTCGTAAAAAGTGACATTGTGTAAAGAAACTTCATGGAGTTCTCTTTAAACCCTTTTTAGGCTCCCTAAATAAAAAAAGATTGTCGAACGATTTTGTCTTCTTCACGTTCGTTAAAGTATTTGAAGAGTCGTCCGTCCGACGGTAGGTTATCTCTTTCTCGGTTTGGACAGGACTATTTACGAGAAAGGAACGCTCTAGCCAATCATGACTGGAAGAGTTCTCTAAGGTATGATTTTATACTTTTTTGGGCCTTAGAGACTAAATCATATGAAAGAGGACCCCCATGGATTCTTCTTTCGTATTCGTTCAGACTCTCTAAACATGAACGATACCGAGTTTTCTTTCAATGGACTCGTTAAATTAAATATTGAAAGACCCATTTTGGGAACGAACCCCTCCTCTCTCAGGTTCGGAAAACATATGAGACTGGACTTGTCTTCTGACAAGCTATATTGAGTGTTTCCTACCCTCTTTGAACTCATAAAACCGAAAAGAGGCACTCATCGATCATGATGGGGAAAATGGGAAAGGGAATCATTTTGCAAATAATGGCAGTTGTTTGTTGTTACCTTTGAACATGGCACTTGTCTGCACAATCATGTCAGTCAATTGGGTATTCAGCTGATCTCTGTGATGATCCACTTTCATGAGTCATGCCAATCCTTTGAGTCTTTCAAAGAATGCATTGTGCACTGTCGCATTGTGTATCTGTCCTGTCTAGTCATGCTGCCAAGTCATTTTGTCGTGCCACCTGATGTTCAAAGGGGATCTGAAGAAGTCTTACCTCTGTAGTATACACAGCCTTTGTGTCAGTATCTTTGAGTTAGTCATATGGTTACTACATTCACATCATTCCAGAACTATGTTCCGAGTTTCATGTCGTCGATGTGGGACTCATCATGGCCCTCCTTTGACAAGACTATTCCCGTCAACATCAGCTCATCATCCGGGAAATAGTCTTAGAAACAATATTTATTACCTTGAGATCTGTATGCCTTAATGACAGATTCTCTCGCTCTGGACATAGGTTCACATCATTGACCTTTGATCGATAGAATCGACTGGGTGTTCGACATCAGGACATCTATTCGCACTCAATAGATTGTACTAGAGTACCTTGGGAATCATTGACATTAATTTTGATCTCCCTCGCACTTGTTAACGGTTCACATCATTAGATGGTAATCAAGTGGTTTCTACCATGTTCGACTTCAGATCATTGTAATCACATGGATATAATCGTACTTTGTGGAAGACAAGATGAAGACCCTCGGCATTTGTTTAAAAGCGCTCATTGCTTTTTCCCCATGTTGTGATGGAGTTTTGTATATCTAGCATGGATGCACATTTGCATGGTCGTGGCTATGCTCAAATTTGCGTATGTATGACATAGATATACGTTGTATGTCTGGTAGCTATGTCCAAGTTTGAGTCCTCTATCACATGGATCTACGTTGTATTCTAGTAGCCATGCTTGTTTATTCCACTCATGGATCTGCCTTGTAATGGTCTGCAGCTATGATTTTGGTTACTTGTGTCTATGAGTCAACATACTGATGTACTACAGATGCCTACTTGACTGCATACTTCGATCGAGCCAACATTTTCATCTCCTGGCAACGACTTGTTCTCAAAGCTCTCATTTATCGTATCACTCTAAGACTCATGCTTTGGGGGGCATCCTGTTATACCAAAATCCTATCACCATCATGTGATAAGACCTTTGACATACCTACTTTCCCTAAATCCCAGCGTCTGGAGTGAAGACTAAATGGTTTTTTATGAGTCTGTCATACAAATTCTCTGCACTGCTAATGCCCCTTTATCTAGGAGCGGTACCCTTGTTCGCACCGCTTTTCATCGGTTGTCCGTAAGCGGTGTCACCGCCTATCACCCTTGGTCCATAGGTGGTTATTACCAGAACCACTTTGTCATAGAAGGAGAAGCGCAGTACCTTGGGTAAAAAGGGAAAAAGAGAAGCTTCTCGAGGCTTCTAGATTATAAGCCTCGAGATATCCCTTATCCCTACTATTGTGGGTTGGTTGAGATCGATATCCCTCATCCTAGGATCTTAGAAGCCACCTCACCCACTAATTTCTCAACCATCGCTATCCATTAAAGCCCTATATATATGAGCTCATAACCATGGTTGATGACAGAAAATTGAAGGTATTGTTATGCTGTTGGACTGATTCTTGGCCCAAGATCATTTGAAGAGAGCATAGAGAGCTAGAGTCGGAGCTTTTGGGGATGAAGAGCTGGTTTCATGGAGATGCATGTCAACACTAAGGCTTGGTTGTAAACTTCTTCATATTTCTAATGCAAGTTGATTTTCTGTCCCATATATATTGTTGATGTTTGATTTCAGATATATATTGCTAGATTCCTTAGTCACTAGCATAGATTAGTAGATCATATTATGGTTGCTTTGATCTATTTCATGTTGAACTCTTTTGCAGGTACATAGGTGAACTTTCAAAGCCTTGCATTCAAGATATCTATAACATCTAGGGAGATTTATCGACCTCTGTGATCTATTTGTTCTGGATTTGAACCATTCAGACCAGTGGAACACCTTGTTGTCCGTAGGAGGTGAAATATTCCGATCAACAGTGACAAACCCTGAGAAAGTGTACATGTTGAGATGGAAGGCTTGAAACTAACACGATTGCGAATTTATTGTGTTTTTGCATTGTTAATTGTAGGTACCTACGTAGCTTGTTGAAAAATTGTCTGTTCGGAAGGAAAATTGATGGATTCTACAACTCTTGTACTCAAGATCCTTACACCCTTCAACTATGTTGATTGGAGGGCAGATATGCACGTATCATTGTGCAAGCTTGGCTTGTTTAGGATGACAATGGGTAGAGAGACAGAGCCCCATTACCCTACTGAGAAAAATAAGTTCTTGAATCGGTTGGATGAAGCATTTGGATTCATATGCACTTGCATCCCCTGAGATATTCTCTTTCATCTTGAGGGATTAAAGACTTTGAAAGAAGGTTGGGAGAAGCTTGAATTCTTGTTTGGAAATCAAGATGATCTTCGAGGGAACATATTGGAGAATGAGCTAATTGCATTGCAACTCAACATTTTCGAAACTACCTAACAGTTTTTCACAAAATTCAAGTCATTAGCACTATAGTGTAAGGAGTGTGGAATAGTGAGGAAATATGAGCAACTGGTTCTATTGGTATTGACCAAGCTTGGATCATAGTACTCTGTATTTGAATCTACCTTCCATTCCTAATTGGAAGATGCCTTCTCTAGATGGATTTGTTTAGTCTTTAATACAGGAGCAGGATAAGTTACTTCAAATGGGAGTGCTCCAAAATTCCAATAATCAGGCTCTTCTGATGTCGGACTCAACCAATGTGCAAGATAAAGGGAAGCACAAGGGGAAGGAGCCCAAAGCCTCTGATTCAAAGTCAAAAGAGAATCATAAATATTCCGAAGGAGCCTTGGGCTCCAAGAAAAAGAAAATTTTTGGAAAGACTAGATGTTCATACTGTATGAGAGGATTTCATCCAAAAATCCAGTGCATGAAGAAGACCCTCGACCAGTTGAAAACACTCTTTGAACAGAACAATATTACCCTTTCACAAGGTGCAGAGATATCTGATGTTGGAGATGAGACTGAATAATTTGAGAGGTGTCATGCCTTGAAGGCAGGACTCACTCTATTGAAGGATTACTTGGTAGATTCTGGAGCATCCAACCACATGGTTTCCTCCAGGGTATCCTTCACCACTCTCACTCTATCAGGAGGACCTAGCACTCCTATGGGAGATGACTCCCAAATACCAACTACTGGTAGAGGTTCTATTAAAATACAACATGATGAGTTTAATAATGTACTCTATGTTCCCTCTCCTACAACAAAGCAAGTTATTCAAGATGAAGAAAAAGCATAATCTTAAACATAGTCAATTCGAATTGAATAAAGTCTCCTTGGAGTGACTCCTTCTCCTGCTGCTCCAGAAGTTTATGAGATCTATGATATCTCATATTCTCATATAGTTGATCCAGAAGAAGACATATGAATCTCTGTTATTGAGGAAAAACTCTCCTTCCATTCTATGCAAACATTCTCCAGTGATTCTTTTACTTGTAATTGTTTCAGAAAATGAAGATGAATTGGATTTCTCTATATCTAATGTTGTTGCTGGTGTGCATAAAAGTAATGATTTAGATGTTTTGGAAGAAATATCATATTTTAGGAGTGATCCATTTACTGTCTTTGATCCAGAGCTTCTAGCAAATTCCTACATGATTGCATGCACCAATACTCAGAATTTGATTGAAGAAGGAGAAAACTGTGCATCTACCGTTTCGATGGGGCACTTGGAACCTTTGTTCCATACTGTTGGATCTGATATGACCTTATTTGGTTCAAGTTTTAAGTTTTAAGAGCCTCCAGTAATTATTGTAGCTATTCTCATCAATTTTGGTGTGAAAAATCAAGTACCACAAGTTTCTTTCAAAATTGTTGTTGGGGATTTGATGTCGGTTTTCTCTCATGAGTTAGTTGATATTATATTTTGTGGATCATTGGTTATTTTTGAAGCTATATCAGATTATGGAGCTCAAGAATTCACTCTCCACATTCCCAGGGCTTCTCTACCTTTCTATTTGATCACATGCTCATCCCCTCACAGAACTAGTAAAGATGGAGAGATTTTGCATTCGCCTGGACACTTGCTCCTAACACTTGGATCTAATTTTACCTCATATGGTTTGATGTTCAAGGCTGCCATATATCGGTTACTTGGGTTTTCCTCAGATGGTTTGAATTCTCAAGCACTTTTTCTCTCTCATCAGTTGATCTCAGTTGCTCTACATGGGTCCAATTTTTATCTTGCAGATGTCTATGTTCCCAATTTAGTTGAGCATTTTCTTCTTCTTCCAAAAAGGAAAATTCCTCTAGACATAATAATTAGTTTGGATAGGTTCACATGCACAGCTTCAGGATGTTGCTGCATAGAAGAACCATGCTACTGCATAGTGTTGCAAATTGCAACATAAGTTTTTCAAGTTATTTCCCAAAGAGGAATATTTTTCTCCAAAGAATAGCTTGTATTTCCCGTTCCTGCTTATTTTGAGGGAGGGGTTTTCCCATGAGGTTTTCCCTATTTCATAGATTTATTAAGCAGATTTTTAATTCTTTTAGATTGTAATGGGTGACTTTTGGCCTTGTTTCCAAGTCCCACAATTGTCCAAGTTAGGATTAAGGGGGGGTGTTAGGATTTATAATCCTCCCTTGTCCAGATGTAGTATATTAGATCATTTTCCTAACTTAGGAGTCATTTGCTAGAGTTTGGTGGCACGATGATTTTTGTGCCACTGGTGCCATTGGTGCCTCCAGTGTGCCTCATTGGTTCCATCAGTGTGTCATTTGGGTGCCACCGGTACCAATCCCTACACTTTAGGATCGACTCTGAGTGCCACCGACCTCCATAAGTTGGTTGTAGTTGGTACGTAGTTATGCTAAGTTATGCTCGAGTTACATTCAGTTAGATGTCCTTTAGTTCAGTTAGCACCAGTATTGCATGGTTTCATGGAGGTAGGCGCGATTTCTCACCTACCTCATCAATTTAACTAGTTTAACTGATTGATAGACTGAATTAGACATGTGGAGTTAGACTAGTGAGCTCCGATAGTGATTTAGACACTTCTAGTTAGCCAATCAGTCATGATTGAATTGGTAGATTCGAATCTTATCCACATGATTTGAATTCTCCTTTATGTAACACTGTTATATAATGTTGGGATTAATGAAGATAATGTTGTAATTTACTGATACTCTTTTGTTAGTTTTATTTGAAAATTGCCTTGTTCAATGTACATTGTTCATTCCATTCTACTGCACAATTATACATTTGAATTGCACTCATTGTCTGTAGATCAATGGTTCAATAATTCAAACATACACCTCTATGTTTAATGGGGGCTTAGGAAAAAATACTCGAGGTATTGGGAGTTGAAGAAGAGGCCATAAATCACACATTCTTTAGGCCCAAGAAAATTAGTTTATGAGATGACTACAAGCAAACAATTGTGCTTAGTTGGTGTTCTTAGAGAGACGAACACCACTGATGGAGTTTTATCATGATTTGCCTTTTGTTAAATTGTAAGTATTTGGTTAGCACCTCAAATAGGCTAGCTACAAAGAACCTGGTGGAGTCACATGAAGTAGATATCTTATTATTACAAGAGGTGATGTGTGAGGGAAGCAAAGAGGTGGAGGATATGGGAAAGATGGTTGAGGTTTGGGAGTTTTATTTGTGGATGAGAGGGGTAAATCAAGAGGAATTGATATTGGGTTGGTATAGGAGGGTTTTATATTGTTCTAATTCTTGATCATTTGACTTAGGTTTAGGCCTATAACTTTTCCCTCGGGATCTAGGAATATATTTAGTGATTTTGAATATCTATGGGCTATATTCATATTTTGGGATATTTTTTCTTCAATTATGTCAAAGAATAATATTTTGTTGGGAGGGTATTTGAAATTCTCCTTGGGTTTATCATAGGTTTGGGGACCTTGGACTAATGCAAAGTTTATTTCCAATTGCTTCGTATTGAAATTTGAGGGGGTGGGATTGATTGATGTTAAACCTATCAAATTGAACCCTACTTGGAAATATAAGATGATGAGCCTTGAGTGTGGTGTACTTGGCCAACCCAATATCACTTTTGGTTTGACAAGGAATTCCCTCAAGACCATTATGATGAAACTATGACTGTAATATTGTTATGTAACATCCCCAAATCTCCCTTAACAACCCTTATCCACACATACATCTATGTATTATTATGTCTCTTTACTCTATTCATCAAGTTTACTTCCCTATCATTGTCTTTAGATTTAACAAGACTGTGTTCCATGACTGTCCCAAATTATCAGCTCCACTCCATTTAATTCTCTTATATTTAAAATCCTCGTGAGCAATTGTTATAGCTGATTTTACCACTCCAGGTGAATCACACTTGTATGGCCTTCCCATGTCCCTCTGCAGACTCCTTAGACCCCTTAGACCATTTTTTGTCCTTTGATGTTTCCTTGACCATCCCTAAAAACATGTGAAAATTCATATATGCGACTTTTATACCCCTAATCACGTATATACGTGAGTTTGACCCCTAAAACCGCGTACATCGGGATGTGTGCATAATCCAAATCCTTTTGGAGTTTTCCTTGACATGGATCCGACTCACTTGACTCTTGGCCTTCCATATGCCTTGAGATCGCTCGGATTCGACCTTTCATTACCCCTTTGAAAAGCTATATAAGGAACTCTTTGGTACATTGAAGGCATAAGAGAGAATTGAGAGCAAAGAAACTATAGTCCATTGTTGTCGGAACTTGTGCTTGAGTTTGCATCCCTTTGTCCCTTGGAGCACTTTTTTGTTCTTCCCAAGCTTGCCTTTTGCTTGTGAGCTTGCTGTCGAGAGATGGAGGATTGAGGTGGTGGAGGCCCAAGTGGGGGATTCAGTTTCTTCGATTCACATACGTGCCGACAGAGGTTGTATCCATAGTAATCTCTGATTTTATATTAATAGAAATATCTTTTCCTGTCCAATAATGTATGTTTGAATGAATATTTCATCCATGGGTGATTTCAAATGCTTGTACATTTGATTATATATGCTAGAGTACATCTAACACCAAGATATATAGTATGTTTGTCTTGTTTACTTGTGGTCGAGGAAGTAATTTATCAATTCAAGTTGAAGTTGGAAAGCTCAATGGGGATCTACTTCAACCGTCCGGAATAAGGTACGAGGTCTGATCCTTTAGTGTTAGATATTTAATTTCTATTGCATATTGGAAATGATCGATTTCTGGAGTCAAGTTGTCTGTTGTGGTACCGCAAGCCATAGGAATTTATCTCCGTAACAGAATTAGTGACTTCGCTGGCGAGTTCCTAGTAGTTGTCCTTTGGGGGTTTTCTATTGGCATTCAATGACTTTGAATTGCTCTTTTTCTCTTGTTTCTGTGTCGGGTCTGGGGGTACGTTTGCCTAGTATTGTCTGATTGGTGTGAAGTTTGTCTTAGCTTGTCTGTTTGCCTTTATTTTTATGCACCTTTCTTCCTGTACGGGAGTTTTTAACTCACAGTCGCGTATATACGCGGTTTTTTCTGTTATTTCCGCGTACACATGCGGGTTTACTGCGAACAGTCGCGCATGCCATTAGTTTTTCCTTCTAGAGGAAGTTGGATGGTTGCTGGGTGAATTGTGATGATTGCTGAGTCTCCTTTAATGCTGCTAGAGTCTGTATACACCTATGTTTCTGACCATAGACATTTTTTTTAGGGTAAAATTTCTTTTTTAAGAATGTTCTTGTCATTGCATTTTCGATTTTTTGTTTTGGCATTAGTGCATTAGATTTCTTTTACCTTAGTGCTTTGCTTGAGTGTGCTTGCAGAGTCTAGGGGTTGTAGAATCATTCTTTTACTTTTATATCTCATTTTTATTTCAAAAAATCCAAAAAATATTTGCTTATCATCATGCATTGCATATTGCATTTTGCATTGTACTTGCACTAACTTGCTTTGGAGTATTAGTCAGGATTTCATATAGGAAAGTTTGCATTTATCATTTGAAGAAAATTATGCATTTCATGTAGTAGCATACCCTGTTTTTCATGGACACAATGCATTTGCATTGATTGTTAGGTGTGCATTTTACTTCATGTTGTGTCATAACACCATTAGTTGCACGACCATATACCTCTTTTGAGTAATAAAGCCAATTAAAATCAATGCTTAATTAAAATGAACTACACTATTTTATTTGATAGGGTTCACCAACAAGATTAGGTTTTAGGGTCTTGGAATAGTTCATTGTAAGTCAATTCTCCAAGACCACTAAACAACAACATGTATGTGTTTGTCTAGGTGAGTGTGTGAAATTCCTTGGTATAACCAGTGTTTCTCAGGATCCTCCTCTCAAAAGGGAGTTAAGCACGAGGCAGTGTGAATGGTTATTGATTGGGATGACCCCTAGTCATAACTAAGTAGCACCAGAGATATTTCTAGGATTTTATTCGTATATGGGGGATCTTTCGAGAGTTTCGGGCTTTGCTACCCTACCCATACGGTCAATCCCTCCTGCGAATGTCTACCTGAGCATTGATTATATTGAGGTGACCTTAGTGGCCTTACCTAGGATATTGAGGGGGTACTTTGCAGGGGTTATTCTGCGGGTGTCCTGACCAGGTTGGGGTCGAACAGCACAGTTGCTTTACGTGTTGAAGCTGAGGGCCATAATAATTGGTTACATACCTCCGCTTGTTGTGTATGGGAGTCTAAAGCCTCTCCTAGGCGAGACATACCTGCTTCATTCGGGAGCTCACTTATCCTACCCTTTATTGCTTATGTTTGGCTTTAGATTTTATTGGTGATTGCTCTGTGCATGTTAGCTTGCCTAAGGTTTGCATAGATAGAGAGTCTTTTATATTTTTTGAGTCATTGTGGATTCGAGTGTAGCTCCTCGTCATTCTCATTGTTTAGCAGGACTTCTGCCTTCTACATCTCCTCCTCCTTTGGGACAGAGAAATAGACAGTCCAGGTAGACTACTTCGCACATTGATTCACACACCATGGGAGACCATGTTGAAGGTATTTCTGAACCACCTTCTCCCATTCATGTGGAAGATGGGGAGTTTACTCCTAACAATGATCCTTCACCCGACTTGACTGAGTTAGGTCCTGTGATTTTTGAGATAGGTACTTTCCATGATAGACCTAATTACTCTAGGGTTGATTCCCCATTGACGCATCACTGGTATGGAATGCCAGAGGATGACGAGACTCATTTTGAACCCACGAGCACTAGTTATGGTATGTCTGGTTTTCCCACACATGATTTGGCATTTCATGTCGAATCTGATTTTGAGCCTAGCACTATGCCTGGGGGCACTCTCATTCCTTACCATGCGGAGAGGTTTGGGAGCACAAGTCACATTGCACCTTCCATCCCGGTGGTGGAAGCTACATCACATATTCCTCCTAGATCTAGGGTTAATGATCCTATTAGGATACTAGATCCGAGACAAGTGACTATAGGGAATAACACATACATAATTACATAGGTCCCTCCGTTCCCTATCCCCAATTCTTCGAATGTTCACCCTCCACCTCATTCACGTGGTCCTTCGGGCCGAAACGTTGCTACGAGTCATGTCTGTACTGTGGTTACTAGACCAGTTGTGTCTCAAGTTTACGTACCACCCATTGTTTCGGGAGTTATGTTCATACTTGTAGAGGTCATGTTACTACCTCCAGAGCGTATATTCCTACTTGCGGTATGTATATTCCTACTTCTGAAGCGTATATTCCTACTTACGGACTGTCTCATGGGACATCGCATGCGATGAGTTATGAACCTTATTGTGGGATGCAGTATGGACAGGGTTCTTCACCTTATGGGGCCGGGTATCAACAACCTGCTTACTCTCCAAATTATGGCTTTGTAGCTCCGAATAGTCAAGGTACACCACACTATGGTGCTTCCATGCCACCCTATACGGGTCAAACGGGAGGAGGGCACTATGGCCAAGGCCATGGTGGTAATCAGACCTATGTGAATCAAAACTATCAGGGAGCGGTCCATCGACCTCATCATCCTAGGCTCCCTTTCCTCGCAACCCTGAATCTTCTTGACTTGTCGAGATTGATGAACGATCTTGTAGCTCATGACCCGACTTGGCCGGCTGTCCCTACTAAACTTCCCTCGAACATACCCAAATTCGAGGGCAAACTGGGAGAGGATCCAAGCGAACATGTTACTACCTTTCACCTATGGTGCTCTTCGAATTCCTTACATTAGGAATCAATCCGTTTGAGACTATTTCAACGCACTCGTACAGGGCCTGCCTGCCGTGAAATGGTATATAGAGCTACCTAGGGGAACATTCGCTTTGTTCGATGACCTAGTGATGACTTTTCTTAACTACTTTCAGCTATCAGTGCGTTATGACGTTGGTACTGAACTCTTGTAGACATTTCGGCAGGATAAATCCATACATATCTTGGATCATATCCAAGAGTGGCGTAGACGAAAGAGGTTAATTAAAGCCTTTATACAGCCGAAATTCCTCCTCGAATGGTTCTTTAAGTCGTTATTGCCATATATAGTGAAGGATGTGTCTACATCCAGAGTGCAAAATGAGGAACAAGCCATTTTTAGGGCATAGGAACTGGATTTGATTTATGCTCAGTCTGGTTTGTTATATAAGATCATTCCCAATGCCACGCATTCTAGTTTTGACCCCAAAGTTAAAACTGGACCACATGCTGATGGCATTGTGGGTTGTGCGAGTGCTAAACTTGCGGATTCGGTTGCAAAACAAGTTAGTCAATTGTTAATCAACCAATCTGCTTCGGGACAAGCCACAACTTCGTCTCAACCCGCCCAAATGACGAGTGTGCTTTTAGTGCAATCGTCGGACCAGAAGGGTAACCAGCAACCCGGACGGAATACAAAGAAGGGTAAGACTAATCGTAAGGGTGGGAATAGGAACAAAAATGCTAATAATAATGACAAGAACGCCCGTAATGCTGGGGGGGAGAAGCAAGCTAAACATAAGGTTAAATTCCCTTGCAAGTTGTGTAAGGACAATCACCTCACTTTCTTGTGCCCTCGTATCGATGAAGCCTCGAGATTCTTGGCACAGGGCCCGGCTGTGCTGACTAACCCTTTACCTCACAATCAAAATATGAACTCAAGGACCCATGATTAGTTTGGTGGTGATCAAGATCTGCCAAAGGGTAGTGGTCGTGGTTGCATTAACATGGTTCGTGCTGTGAAAGTTGTGACCCGTGCGAAGGACTATGTTTCGTCACAACCCAACCCAGGAAAGGAGCCTGATCCACCAAGGACTCCTTTGTGTATTGAAAAACCTGTGGATAAATCTAAAGTTGCACCTCGCATTCCTAAGGGAGTACTTAAGCGTTCGGGGCACAATCCTAATGCCCGAGCCGCCTAGAACTATTCATTTGTCGAGGATTTGGGCCATAGTCCTTGTGCAATGTCTGCACTGGAAGTGCTTTAGAGTTGTCCTTCGCAAAGGAAGGATTTGCTTTCTGCCCTTGGTGTGAATGATGATAATTCTTCCTCCGTGATTAAATTTGAAACTGCAGGAATTCAGCCTCGCTTGCCTTACTATGTGTCTCTTTTGATTCATGTAGAATTTCTTAACATGACCGTTAAGCGCACTGTGATTGACGAAGGCGCTGCTGCTTCTGTGATGTCTTTATCATGTTGGAAGGGTTTAGGTTCCCCTAAGTTGTCTAAATCGACGACCATGTTAACTGCGTTCGATGGGAGATTGTTTAGGCTGCACGGGATTCTCCCTTTCCTTAAGGCCTGTTTGGGAGGGAAGACTGTTGCGATAGAGGTCGAGGTGGTTGATGCGCCCCTTGACTACAATCTCTTGTTGGGTAGGAATTGGATGTACAGTATGCAAGCCATAGCTTCTTCCCTATTTCACGTTGTGTGCTTTCCATTTAACGGGAAGATAGTTACGATTGATCAAACATCATTCAAGAATTCGTCGGTTACCGCATCTTCAGGAGCTTCGATCCCGATCGTAGATCACTCTCAGCCGACAACTATGAGTGTGGGTGTGGGCATGTATCCATCCCTCATGTGAATTTTTAGTTGTCCTGCACCTATCCTTATGATAGGGTCTAGTTCCGGTGAGGCTTCGACATCTATGAGATCGGTGTCTTTTCGCACGATTCATATGGAAGATCCTTGGAATCTTCCTACACCGAATACTTCGAGTGAGCCCATCGTGACGGACATGCCATTGCCTGCAAATATGGTAGCTTATCAAGCTAATCTTGAGTGTGTTGCAGAGCCTAGTCCTTCCTCTTCACGGATGGAGGAGGAGGACCCTTATGTGCTTCCTGCATGGGCAGTACAGTCTTCTCACGCACACGACTTCCTTGATAGTGTTTTTCCTTCAGACGAAGCGATTATTGAGGCCATGTCGGGAGTTGAGCCACCATGGGAAGAGCTCCATCATAGATCTTACTTTCTTCCCGAGATTGATCGCTTGGAGCGTGAGGACTTTACAGAGGTTCTTAGTGAGAGGATTGGTAGTCCCATGGTTCCATTAAGCTCTCCTGGTCTGATGGCTGATGGGAACATGGCAAATATATCTCCAACGATCCCTATCAATATCTCTCGCGATCCTGGCAGGATAGAGAATTTCTATATTGGGGCAGAATGTTCCCATGTTGAGATTCTAGAATACACCGAGCTGTTTGTAATTTCATGATATCTTTGCTTGGTTTTACGATGAAATGCCAGGTATCGACCCTCGCATTGTCAAACATGAGATTAAGACTTATCCCAACACTAAGCCTGTTCGACAACGCTTACGTGCAGTGAATCCTAGGAAAGCACCCGCGATTAAGGCAGAGATAGAGAAATGGTTGAAAGCCAGTTTTATCTATCCCATTCCCTTGACGGAGTGGGTTTCAAACCCCATTTTGGTGGATAAGAAGCAGGGAGCGATCTGCATATGTATTGATTTCCGTGATTTGAATCGTGCCTGTCCTAAGGACAATTTCTCCACACCATTTATTGATCAGATGTTGGATGAGTGTGTGGGTAGCGAGGTTTTTTCCTTCATGGATAGCTTTTCCGGATATAATCAGATACAAATTAAGCCTGAGTACCAACATAAGACTACATTTATTTGTCCTTGGGGAACTTTTGCATATTGAAAAATTCCTTTTGGCCTTAAAAACGCCCGAGCTACTTTTCAGCGGGAAATGACCTTGATTTTCCACGATCTTAAGTCGATTATCGAAGTATTTTTGGATGACCTTGCTGCTCATTCTCGTATGAGAATGCATCATTCCTATCATTTGAGATTGGTATTCAAAAGGTGTTGCCATTATTTGGTCAGGTTAAATCCTCATAAGTGCATCTTTTGTGTGAAGTCAGGTCACTTATTAGGATTCATTGTTTCTAAGGAGGATATAAGATTCAACCCTTTAAAGGTTGAGGCAATACTTTAGTTGTCTCCCCCGAAAAATATTCATCATCTTCAATGTTTGCAAGGGATGGCAAACTTCTTACGGAGATTCGTTGTCAAATTTGCCAATTTGACTGGAGGCTTCATGCGTCTTTTTAATAAGGACACCACCTTTTGTTGGGATGAGCGAGCCCAGGAGTCCTTTGATGCGCTCAAACGAGCCCTAGCATCAGCCCCGGTGATTAGTCCCCTAGACTATAGCCGTGATTTTCTACTTTATGTGGCCACGTCCATGGAGATGATTGGTATGGTTTTGGTTCAAGAGGATGAGGAGCTCTAAGAGCATGTCATATCCTATCTGAGCCAGAATCTTATTGACGCGGAGATTCGTTATTCTCATGTTGAGAAGCTTGCTTTAGCTACCGTACATGCGGTTCAACGGTTGAGACATTATATTCTCCTTTGCCAGACCTTGGTTGTAGCCCATGTCAATCCGTTTCAATTCGTCCTCACTCGAAGGATGATTGGGGGAAAATATAATAAATGGATTGTCATCCTGCAAGAATTCGATCTCGAGTTTGTTTCGGCAAAATTGAAGAAATCGTTAATTTTTGCAGAGCTTATATCAGATTTCCCAACGAGGCCGAGGAGTTGGTTTGTGAAGATACGTTTATCGATGAGCACATCTTCTTAATCTCAACTTCAGAGCCATGGTATGGGGATATCATTATATATCTACAAACGTTGAAGGTCCCCACTCACCTCTCATGGGATAAACGACGACGATTACATCACGGGTCTAAGAATTACCTCATAGTGGATAACACTTTATACCGCCGTGGGGTAGATTCCATTTTACGTCGTTGTTTAACTCACGATGAAGTTGAGGTAGTGCTGAATGATTGCCGCGGAGGGGCGTGTGGTGGTCATTTATCTGGGCTTTCTACAGCCCACAAATCTTAAGAGTGGGTTATTTATGGCCGTTGATCTTTAAGGATTGTGTATATGTGGTCAAGAGGTGCCACCCTTGCTAGGCCTTTGCACGTAATATGCGCTCGAAACCTGCCCCGTTACATCCCATCATCACCACCGGTCCCTTCACCAAGTGGGGGCTTGATTTTATGTATTGCAACCTAGCTTCAGCTGGGGGGCATCATCATATCATAGTGGCTATTGATTACTTCATGAAATGGGCTGAGGCTATGCCTACAGTTAAATTCGATGGTGAGACAGCCGTGCACTTCATATTCAACTAGATTATTACTCGGTTCGGGATTCCGAAAGAGCTTGTCACTGACCATGGGTCGCACTTTCAGAATCGTATGATGGAAGAGTTGGCATCAAAGCTACGGTACAAGCAAGAGCATTCCTCCTCTTACTACCCTCAAGCGAATGGACAGGTAAAGGCAGTGAACAAATCACTCAAATCCATTCTCCAATGAACCATCGCACAAAGCAAGAATAATTGGCACATCATGTTATATCCTGCTTTGTGGGCGTATAGAACCGCTGTTAAGACTGCCATGGGTTTTTCTCCATATCAGCTTGTACATGGAGTGGAGTCGGTATTTGCGGTTGAATATGAGATTCCTTCTTTAAAACTAGCTATATAGCTCTTACCAGACACTTCACCTTTGGAGGAGTGTTTGGTCCACCTTGAGCAACTTGATGAGCAACGTCAAGATGCCTTGGTGGCTCTAGAAGTAAATAAACGTCGTGTAAAGGTCCAGTACGATAAGTCTGTCCATCCAAGGAGGTTTAGTGAGGGAGACTTGGTCCTTTTGTGGGATCAACCAAAAGAACCCTTGGGGGCAGGAAAGTTTAACCCCATGTGGCGTGGTCCTTACATCGTCAAATGTGTGTTAGAGAAGGGCGCTTATGAGTTAGTGTATTATGAGGGAATGGCCTTGGCGGAGCCTAGGAATGGGCTCTATCTCAAGAAGTACTATGCATGATTTTCAGCCAAGGCTGGTTATTGTATATTATTGTACAGTTTTGCATAGTTATGTCTTTTTTATAGTGATCGGGTTTGTGATTAGTTTCCTTTTCTTTTGGTAGATGTCAATGGAATCTTCCACCTACATAGGATTCGCGGATGGTGCGAGCCATCACACTCAACACTCAGCCTCTGCTGCTTGGGTGATTTATACTCCTATGGGTCAGGTACTGTCTTCAGGAGGTGTATGTTTATGGCCATCTTCCAACAATGTTGCGGAATATAGTGCCGTTATTGAGCTTCTATGGGATGCCATTTTACATGGTGTTCTCTCTCTTGAGGTACGTCTTGATTCAGAGTTAGTAGTGTCACAGCTTAATGGTTTGTACCATTTTAGAGATCCGACGTTATTAAGAAGATTCTTACGTGTGAAATTATTAGAACGGCAATTTGACAATATAACATACACACATATTCCAAGAATTAATAATCAAGTTGCTGACTCATATGCTAACTACGTGTTAGATTGGCATTTGTTTCATACACAATAAATTCATCACAAACACAAATTTTTACACATGTAAATAAATAAACCGATCATCATAAAAGTTTTTATAAACATCCAAAATGTGGTAATACATAGTGTCATGATACAAAAATGGGGCTCTCAAGCCACCAGAATATAATACATGGTAATACAAAATGTATCACTCCCATGTATCTAAGCCTGTGGAGGAGGAGGGGGGTTGTGATCATGGAATGTCACTACAGCTCTAGCTAGCCGTCGAAATAATCGCACCCATGCTCATGGTACACCCACCACTTGGCGCTGCATAACCTCAGGCAAGTCCTCGACTTGCGCCATGGGAACTTTGTGTGTCAACCTCACAAAGTTGGTATGAATGCTCTAGAGCATCCGCTCCGCATCCACACCCATGATATCATCTCCTCTTCCCCTCCATCTATGACGAGAGAAGCCTTCAGGCCGCCGTGGTCCCGCATCTACATGCATATGGTAGATGTCACTATGTATTGTCACCCAAAAACATGTCTTTTGATTTCATATAATCAGAAAACACAAAAAAATTAAATAACTCAAAAATTTAAAGAGAGGGTCGAGATTCGTTACCTATGTCGCCGTATGCCGATCCTGGTGGTAGCGGCATATCCAGGTCCCCCTGAAAATCTATCCCCGCATAGGGGTAGTCATCGATGGCAACTATTCGTCATCGCCACCACGGAAAGAACTCAGCTGCATAGGGGTTGGACACCGTACCTCCTCCCGGTTTGCGCATCACATCCGCCCAACGCCATTGGGCAGGATCTCGAACCCCATGGAGAGGAACGTCAACTCTAGGGCTCAATCCTGGAACACACTCGAAGAAAAATGTGCTTAGTATACTGCTAAAACCAAAGTCTCGCACTTTTCCCATCTTACACTCACTGAGCTGATGTTTCATTTTTCTCAGTAGTGTAGTGCTCCAGTCATATATCGTGGGTCTCATGCACTCCACTGCGTAGAACATCAGAGGCCGCGAGGCCTGGTGGAGTGAATCCAATCCTCCTATCCTACCCAGTGTCAGTAGGATGCCTTTAGGGCCAACACCTGTATAGAGTTGGTTGGGATCTGACTCCCCACCTTCTCCATGTCCGGATAATAGTACACCGTAATGTACTCATCTATAGTCAGGCCACCTTCAGGCCCATGAGACCGTAGGTTCACTACTTCCCCCCGTCGGGAAAGTCCAGTAATAAAGTATATGTCCTCCACCTCTATTGTGAGGGACATCCCATCTATTTGGAAGGACTTTGAGTCTGGATCCCAATAATCCACCAGCATCTGCAATAGTCCTGGTTTGGCCCTTAAGCCACCAAGACACCAAAATTTGTAGAGCCTACATGCACGTAGCGCTTGTTGATCCATTAGATCGGCCCTTACTGCCTCCTCTACATCACCATGTTCATGTTCTCTCCATTCTAGGACCATCCTGCACAAAAAATGCAAGTTTACCCATTAGAATACTTAAAAAACCTCATGCACGGCCGCATACATGACTGTTTGCCAAACAACCGCGTATGTATGTAGATTTGGGGGCATTTTCCACGTATAGCTAGCCCTATACGTGGAAAACCCTCAATTTCCATGTGGGCCACAGCGCCTATTTTGGATTGGCCTAGAAATCCCAAATAACCATGGAATTTGATAAAAATTGCATCAAAATGGAAGAGAAGAGCATGGGTAAGTACCTAGAAGAAACGGTAGTGGATTCCGTCGGCTGGATCTCATGGAATTCGCTGTTGAAAATTTGAGCTCAATTGGGTAAAAATTTCAAATGTCTTATAATGTTTTGAAATATTTACTATTTATAGAAAATTTTCAAATTTTTGGAAATTTTTACCCCATTTCCTATAGTTTGGACCATTTCTAATCATTTTGGACCGTTTTTGGACTAATTTATGATGTAGGAGACCATTTTGAGTGCCGTTTTAGCCGTTGGATTGACTCTTTCATACCGATCTTAGGTATCATGTCTAAACTGGCATATAGGTTAGGTTTCATCACCGTTTGCATTTTGCATGACCTTATGACCGTTTCATTATAGTCGTAGGTACGAACCCACTCTGTTATGTCACGGAACCTTCTTGTTGTTTTAGAAGTGGCATGATATGAGGGGTAGAGCTTGACCTTACATGGGTACCCTAATTAGCGCCTTATTTGCATTTGGTGCCCATGCTGACATTTTGTCCTTTAAGGTGTGGGAGTTCGTTGTATAGTATTGCCATGACATTTCGCAAGAGCCTCATACTCCTCTTGATCTTTTGCTGACCTATTTCCCTCAGGACTCCCTTATATCAAGTTGTAATTGCATTATCATGAGCTTTGCCTACTTTATTGAGCCTTATGCTGGCTTCCCTGACATTGAGTTTCAGCCATATATCCCGAGCTTGTCTCATGTCTAGCCATGCAGAGCCATTTTATATATCCTTTGCAGCTTGATTCCCTTTTTACTGTGAGGGGATTTTCCCCTGAGTGTCGCTATCCTACACATGTATCCTTGCATTGAGCATAGGTATGTTCCACTACTTGAAACTAGTTTGTTTGCCCCTATGACACTCGTCTCCTCCTAGTCCGTAACTATAAAGCAGTTTTATTCTTTTTCAAGCTTTTTAAATATTTGAAAAAGTCCAAAAAAATAAAAAAACCAAAAAGTCAGACAAGGAAAGATGCTATCTTTGGCAGCTGTCGAGTCGTGTCGCCTTCGAACAGAGCACTGTATATCACATCCGTTGGTTGGGTTTATAGTTTGACTTTAGGAGCTGTACTCATTTCTCTGAGTTTATCTCCACCGACTGGTTAAGCTTCCAGTCCCCATGGAGCCTCTGTCGATGCCTCCTGTGTCGCAGAGATGTCCCAGTTTTGTATATCGAGTCTATGCTGCCTTTATGTAAGTCACCATACGTCATTATGCTCTTGTTCGAAGGAAGTTGAAACCTGGGTCGACCATTCCTCAATTATCTTGACTTTGCATGTCGGCCATTCCCGGTACAGTTACTGGTTCGTGCACCTTATGATCGATTCCTTCCACATTATACAGCTTTGCTGAGTACCTCGTGTTGGATGATGGGGGATGCCTTAATGCCCTCCTTCCAGCGGATTTCATCCCATCGACTTCAGATCATTTATTCTGGGATTGGAATCTAGATTCATTTTTGAGTGCCTTGAGACTTGCAGTCATCAGTGGCAGGTTCTCTCACCATCGACAGTCTTTGGGAATACATCAATGTCCCCTGATCGATGTATCCTCTCAAGTGTTCAACCTCAACACACTTATTCACACTTGTTAGTCTGCACTCTAGTACCTTGATTCCCATTTTCATTATCGGTGGGTGATCTCGCGTCTGTTAATGGTATACATCAATGACCGGTAATCAGATGATGGATTACTATGTTCAACCTCGACACCTCTATTCACATAGTAGGACATGTACTCGTAGCGGTTTGTGTAGAAGACCTTCCAGATTGGTGGCATATCTTATATGCTACCTCCTTGATCGTGCCAGTGTTCATGAGATTTAAGCTCTCGTGATTTGATTCCAGTATATGTCAGACATTTCCAGCTATTATGGAGATCTTGATCCATTGTATATCTTCATCCATTATGGAGATGATGATCCTTTGTATATCTTCATCATGGAGATTCTGATCTATGTATATTGTACGTGGCGATGACCACTTATGTGATATCTTGTATCATGCCTATTCATGGCCATTGTACTCTTATGTATCCGGGACTGCTATATGTATTTGCAGTATGTGCAGAGTTGTATCATTGTACTATGCTGATTGGGTGGCTGGTCTTCCATTTGGGATCCTTCATCACTCCACTTTTGGGATGGACTTATAATGTATTTCGGCCATCGTATGACCCCTCTGACCTCACACATTAGGGGGCATCTGTTATAGCTAATTTTACCACTCTAGGTGAATCACACTTGTATGGCCTTCCCTTGTTCCTCTGTAGACTCCTTAGACCCCTTGGACCATTTTTTGTCCTTTGATGTTTCCTTGATCATCCCTAAAAACATGTGAAAATTCATATACGCGACTTTTAAACCCCTAATCGCATATATACACGGGTTTGACCCCTAAACCCATGTACATCGGGATGCGTGCATAATCCAAATCCTTTTGGAGTTTTCCTTGACATGGATCTGACTCACTTGACTCCTGGCCTTCCATATGCCTTGAGATCGCTCAGATTTGACCTTTCATTACCCCTTTGAAAATCTATATAAGGAACTCTTTGGTACATTGAAGGCATAAGAGAGAATTGAGAGAAAAGAAACTATAGTCCATTGTTGTCGGAACTTGTGCTTGAGTCTGCATCCCTTTGTCCCTTGGAGCACTTTTGTGTTCTTCCCAAGCTTGCCTTTTGCTTGTGAGCTTGCTATTGAGAGATGGAGGATTGAGGTGGTGGAGGCCCAAGTGGGGGATTCAGTTTCTCCGATTCGTAGACGTGTCGATAGAGGTTGTATTCATTGTAATCTCTGATTTTGTATTAATAGAAATATCTTTTCCTATCCAATAATGTATGTTTGAATGAATATTTCATCCATGGGTGGTTTCAAATGCTTGTACGTTGTTGATTATATATGCTAGAATACATCTAACACCAAGATAAATAGTATGCTTGTATTGTTTACTTGTGGTTGAGGAAGTAATTTATCAATTCAAGGTGAAGTTGGAAAGCTCAATGGGGATCTACTTCAACCGTTCGGAATAACGTACCAGGTCTAATCCTTTAGTGTTAGATATTAAATTTCTATTGCATATTGGAAAGGATTTATTTCTGGAGTCAAGCTATTTGTTGTGGTACCCCAAGCCATAGGAATTTCTCTCCGTAACAACAATTCCACGTGATTCTTTGAGGGACCATTCCTATTGCAATTACTTTGAGGTTCTACCCTAACAAGGTTTTAGCGATATCAGGTTCGATACATTGTATCTCATGTTTTAGCTTTACCCCAATCCTTGCACTTGTGCCATTAGACGAATACTTTGATAGTTTATCTCCGATGAGGCATCTCGATAGCATCGAGTTCAATACACCGAATCTCACCCTATCACCCTGCATACAATTTTGTAGTAGCTCTTCGATGTCATACTCCAAATACAACATTTCCAATAAGATATTAGGCTTCAATGTATCAGACCTCCTTTTCATACTCTACCATGGTGAATCCTGATACAACATCCCCGATACATCGCCTCTGATGTAGCATTGAATATCGCTTCGTTGGGATCTCTAGGACATAATCCCATCAAAGATCCACAAAATTCGATCTTGACATATTGATCCTGATATGTTGGACTTCTCTACCCATCGAACTTTCCTTTATGCACTTTTGATTGACTTCCCCAACAGCTATCCCTCGATGAGGCCTATATGATAAACTATACTTAGTTGAATTATGGGTTTCCTCAAGGATTGGAACAATGGTTTCTCTAGCAAACCAACCTCAATTTCCATAGTTATTGGGCCATTAAAAGCCACCCATTGACCTCTATGAATGATGGCTAACAATATACACAATTTATACTTACATGCAAATACAATTATTGCTAATAATGCAAATGAGGCATTCCACATGCAATCAAGCAAAGCTACAGGTAATTAAGAAATACTACATAATCATCTTGAATACATGTTATCAAGACTTGTACTATTTAGATTCACATTTTTATATTTGTATACTACTTTATACAAAAAAATAGATGTACTCATTCCATTCAACATGAATTTAAATTAATATCAATCATTAATAGAGTACTTATCGTGAATGAAGATTTCCCAAGCAATTGACTGCACCACAGGAATGTTCCACCCAACTGTAGGCGCTATGTTGAGCATATACTCTTCCAATTGAGATTAATCCATCCTTGAGCTACGCAAAATTTCCACAAGAAAATGGGAACTACTAAGGTTCATTCACAATCATGTAGATACACTTTCACAGCCAAGCCAACCCACAACTGGTTTTATCCGACTACCCTAATACCAGTCCATCACCAAATGTAGTTAAACATAGCCAAGCCAACCCATAATTAGGTTTATCATGATACCCATAGTCACATGGGAAAAGTAATTGTTAGCTGGAATATTTCACCTCCTGCGGATAGCAAGGTGTTCCACTGGTCTGAATGGTTCAGATCCAGAACAAATAGAGGACAGAGGTTGAAGACTCTCCCTAGACGCCGTAGATACCTATAATGTAATGCTTCGATTGTTACCCTGTGTAACTGCAATAAGCTTTAACATGCAAACATATCAAAACCAACATAATATAATCTACTAATCTATGTTAGTGACTAAGGAATCTAACAACATACATGTGAAATCAAACAACAACAATATATGTGGGACAGAAATCAACTTGCATTAATATATAAATATGAAGAATTTTACAACCAAGCCTTAGTGTTGACATGCATCTCCATGAAACCAAGCATTCTCATCCCCAAAATCTCTGACTCTAGCTCTCTATGCTCCCCCAAATGGTCTTGGGCCAAGTGATCAATCCAACAGCATAACAATACCTTAAGAGTTCCCTCCTCAGCCATGGCTATGAGCTCATATTTATAAGGCTTAATGGATAGGGATGGTTGAGAGATTAGTGGGTGAGGTGGCCTCTAAGATCCTAGGATTAGGGATCTCGAGCTCAACTGACCCACAACAGTAGGGATATTTTTCCCTTTTTACCCAGGGTATTGCGTTACTCCTTAAATGACAGAGCGGTTCTGGTAATAAATGCTTATGGACTAAGGGCCATAAGCGGTGGCACTGCTGGTGGACAACAAGGGATAGGCGGTGCAAAAAAGGTACCGCTTCTGGACAACAGAGGAAGCACGGTGCTGGGAATTTTCATGGAAGATTGATAATAACCATGAGTTTCCACTCCAAGAGTTGGGATTCAGGGAAAGTAGGTATGCCAAAGTTCTTATCACATGATGGTGATAGGATTTTGGTATAACAGGATGCCCCCCAAAGCATGAGTCTTAGAGGGATATGATAAACGAGAGCTTTGAGAAAACAAGTCGTCGCCATGAGATGAAATGTTGGCTCTATCAGAGCATGTCGTCAAGTAGGCATCTGTAGTACATCAGTATGTTGACTCATAGACACAAGTAACCAAACTCATGGCTGCAGACCAATACAAGGCAGATCCATGAGAGGAATAAACAAGCATGGCTACTAGAATACATCGTAGATCCATGTGATAGAGGACTCAAAATTGGACATAGCTACTAGACATACAACGTAGATCTATGTCATACAGATGCAAATTTGAGCATAGCCACAACCATACAAATGTGGATCCATGCTAGATATACAAAACTCCATCGCAACCTGGGGAAAAAGCAATGAGTGCTTTTAGAGAAATACCCAGGGTCTTCATCTCGTCTTCCACAAAGTACGATTCTATCCATGTGATTACAATGATCTGAAGTCGAACATGGTAGAAACCACTTACCGACCAATGATGTGAACCGTTAACAAGTGCGAGGGAGATCACCATTGATGTCAATGATTCCCAAGGTACCCTAGTACAATTTACTGAGTGTGAATATATGTCATGATGTCGAACACCCAGTTGATTCTATCAATCAAAGGTCAATGATGTGAACCTATGTTGAGAGTGAGAGAATATGTCATTAAGGCATACAAATCTCAAGGTACCAAATATTGTTTCTAAGACTATTTCCCGGATGATGAGCTGATGTCGACGGGAATAGTCTCGTCGAAGGAGGGCCATGATATGCCCCATATTGACGACACTAAACTCGAAACATAGTTTTGGAATGTAGTAACCATATGACTGACTCAAAGATACTGACACAAAGACTGAACATCGGGCGACATGACAAAAATACTTGGCAGCATGATTGAACGGGACAAACACACAATGCGACAGTGGACAATGCATTCTTTTGAAAGACTCAAAGGATTGACATGACTCATGAAAGTGGATCGTCACGGAGATTAGCTGAATACCCAATTGACTGACATGATTGTGCAGACAAGTGCCATGTTCAAAGGTAATGACAAACAACTGCCATTATTTACAAAATGATTCCCTTCCCATTTCCCCCATCATGATCGATGAGTTCCTCTTTTCGATTTTACGAGTTCAAAGAGGGTAACAAACACTCGATATAGCTTATCGGAAGACAAGTCCAGACTCATATGTTTTATGAACTTGAGAGAGGAGGGGTTCATTCCCAAAGTGGGTCTCTCAGTGTTTAATTTAACGAGTCCACTAAAATAAAACTCGGTATTGTTCATGTTTAGAGAGTCTGAATGAATACAAAAGAAGACTCCAAAGGGGTCCTTTTTCATATGATTTAGTCTCTAAGGCTCGAAAAAGTGTAAAATCATACCTTAGAGAACTCTTCCAGTCATGATCAGCTGAAGTGTTCCTTTTTCGTAAATAGTCCTATCCGAACCAAAAAAGAGATAACCTATCGTCGGATGGACGGCTCTTCAAATACTTTAACGAGCGTGAAGAAGACGAGATCGCTCGACGATCTTTTCATGTTTAGGGAGCCTGAAAAAAGTTTAAAGAGAACTCCATGAGGTTTCTTTACACAATGTCATATTTTTTACGAGCCTGGAAAGAATCGGAAACGGACTCGATGACCTTTTCGTGTTTAAGGAGCCTGAAAAAGAGGTGAAAAGAGGACTCCATGACGCTTCTTTACACGATGTTGATTTTTACGAGCTTGGAAAGAAACTTGAAATGGACTCGGACCTTTGATACTAGATTTTAACGAGCGTGACAAAGTGTCGTAAAAATGCTCAAAGACCTTTTCCATTTTATGAAAGTGCGAAAAATCCATAAACAAACTTTCAAAGCTTCTTACTAAAGTTCTCTTATCCTGCAAATGACTCAGAAACAAGTGTTGAATGCATTTAAGACTAGCATTAAGGGATTACGACAGATAAACTTTGACTAAAATATGATTTTACATCAAAACTATAGTATGTCACACCCAAAAATTCCTATATAAGTCATGTAAATAGTAAAAAACCAAATCATTTCACTATTTACCTATAACAGAGAGCACTTGGAGCATTTTCTTAGCCAGATCTTCCACAACTGATACCGGGAGTTTCCACCATCCGTTTTGAGCATCGTCAGTTGCAGGTAATAGTTAAGATCCTTCTCTTTCATTTCATAGCATTTATTTTGAGATTTGGTGAGGTTTTGGGCTTACATGCCAAGCCCTAAAACCTTAAAAGCGGGCACCGCGGCTACCCCTTGTGAGATACGCGGTACCACTTGAGAACTGCGCCAATAACATAGTAGACAGGCGGTGCAACTACCTATCTCCAACGGTGCATAGGCGATGCTGACCGCGGAGAACTTAAACTGATAGCATGGGCAATATAAATTCATTCCTTTGATTTTTAATGATTTAAGGATGATTCTAATGCATACCATTATTGTTTTTGGCAGGTCTCGGTGACTCAAAACATGGTGATATGGAAAGAAAGAATGCATGACAATGAGGATGTTGCTGCTGAGAGAAATGCGGGTTCTGTTGCCGCATTATGGGACTGTGGGCTCTTGAAGTTCTTGTGGACCCCAAGCATGGTGTCACATGAGCGGTTACTGGAACACATACTGCAGATGTGGAATCCAGAGCAACAGTACTTTGAGGTGGGGGCCCATATCCTTACGATGGAAGTAGAGGACATCTACTTCGTAACAGGTTTCTCGAGACGAGGTTCCCCCATCTCACTGACAGGATCCCATGGAGGGGATATTACCACTCGAGGGCTTATCGATCGACACTATGCACCAAGGATAGGTACATCAGGGAAGAAGATCCCCATCAAAGTAGCGACGGATAGGGCCTTACGGACTGTCTTATTTACCATGCAGAGGGTGGTCGAGAGTCAGGGTGTGCACCAGGCTTCTAGGCCACACATGCTATACGCCATAGGGGCCATGGCACCCACGGTGTTCAACTGGGCAGAAGCCATGCTTCCAATATTCAAAGATCAGCTGACTAAGTGTTGGCAGGGAGAGCTAAAGCAGTTTGTCTTTGGTTCCATTTTAGCCTTCTTCTTCTTCGAGCGGGTTCCATAGATGAGACCTCAGGTGGTCTTCCGGAGTCTGAGAGCACGGGACCCCCATATGCTAAGGTGGGTCCATGTCATGGCTCGCACAGGAGCGGGTAGGGGAAGGGTGAAGTTTGGTGACCCGTTCTTCAGATGGCTCTGAGATCAGATCCTCATGGTTGAGGATTATGCTTATGCAGGCATAGAATTCACCAGAGATCCTGACCTACCACTCCCACCTGGCGGACAGTGGGGTGATATTGGTAAGAAGCAAGAAACCCTAAAATGGATGAATTTTTTTTATGTTTTTTAAAGTTTTATATTTTTTATGTTAAGTGACGAGACCTGTATATTCTCATGTAGATGTGGGAGCAACACGACCTGGAGGAGCATCTCCATTGGCTAGGCGGGCGAGAGCCCGCTTTGTACCACAGGGTGATGATATCACCTGGGAGCTGGAGGAAAACCTGGAGAGGTTGACCTTGGACATCCCAAATGCTGACATTGATGACCTCTCGATGAGATATTAGAGATCCACAACGGGAGTACCGGGTCGATTCAGTAGGCTGCTACATAGGGTAGCTCGAGCAGTGATGTGCTATCACGAGCACCACTAGTGTATGAGATATGTATTGAAAGGTGACAGCTTCAGGATTTTGTATGATGATTTTTCCTGAAAGCCTACGTGCTTTAGATGAGGTCTTGGGACCTATTTTTGTAGAAATTTTCATATATATATATATATATATATATATACAGACTTTTACATGGTGTTTATATGTTTCAAATGGAAAAATGTATTTTCTATGAGTTTTATGTGTCTTTGAATGTTTATTTACAATGTACCATGTTTGATTTGACATCATGAATGGGCGATATGACAATCTAGGATGTAATTAGCCAATGAATCAGCAACTACATTATGCCCCTAAGGATATGCCTATAGGTAATCGTTTCAAATGACCTTTCCAGCAAACGTACTCTTCGGAAGAGGCGGAGGAGCACAGGGTTTCTAATGGTGTAAACATGGTTTAAATGACAAACCACGAGCTGTGAGTCCATCAAGAATACTAGATCACGAACATCTTGGGAGGCAGCTTCAGTTAGAAGATCGATGACCGCTTCATACTCGATGATGTTATTAGACCTATGCAAACTGCTCATGAACTGACCAAATCTTCAACTGGGGAATAGAGAACCCAAGCAGCCGAGGTGAGATTCAAGGTGTGGCGGCAAGCACCATCAGCGAAGCCGTAGAAAGCCATCTGCATGACCAAAACATGGTATAAACAGATGCGGACACTAAAACTCAAAACCATCTTGAAAATACTAAAAGCACACTGAAAGTCAATCAATATACATATATACAAGATACTATCCAAGAAAGACCTAGGCATAGTACCTTTTTAGGTACAACCCATTGCGTGGTTGCCCCAAAGGGATTTCATCACAATAAATGAGCTCGTAAGCTCCTTTCTCTAACACCTTAGAAATAACGAAAGGTCCATACCACATGGACTCGAAGTTGCCCTTCCCTAGTTTGTCATATCTCTGGTCATAAGTCAATACTAGGTCACCCTCGTTAAAGGCACGAGGCTGGACGGATTTATCATACTGCGCCTTGACATGTTTCTTATGTGCCTCATTAGCCAAGGCAACATCGCTGCGAGTCTCGTTAAGGTTACTCAATTACACAAATCTTTCTTCCTCTACGGAAGTGTCTGGGAGAAGTTCGACGGCAAGTTGTAAAGATGGAATCTGACATTGGATTGGCAAGACAACTTCGAGTCCATAGACAAGCTGGAATGGCGTGAAACCAGTAGCTGTTTTCACAAAAGTCCGATAAGCCCATAGAGCGGAGAAAAGAATGTGGTGCCAGTTGGATTTATGATCTCCAATCATCCGACAAAGCATAGTTTTCAAAACTTTGTTTATGGCCTCTACCTAACCATTAGATTGTGGATAATATGGCGTAGAGTTTTCATGGCGAAAACCTAGCTTGGCACTCAGTTCCTCCATCATTTGATTATGGAAATGAGATCCGTGATCAATAACGATGGAATGCGAAACTCCAAATCTAGCTATGATATGATTGAACAAGAAGAGAGTAGCAGTCTTACCATCTTCTGCATATATAGGCATGGCCTTATTCCATTTTGTGAAATAATCAACGGCTACGATGATGTAACCATGCCCCCGGACTGAGGTAGGATTACAATGCATGAAGTCAATACCCCATTTGGTGAATGGGCCAACGGCAATGATGGGGTGTAGCGGGGTAGGATGGGTGCGCTTTTTAGGATAAAAGTGTTGACAAGGTGGGAATTTCTTAACAGCCTCATGGCAGTCTTTAAAGACAAAAGGCCAGAAATAGCCAGTGCGAAGGATTTTCTGGGCTGTAGCCATCCCAGATAAATGACCGCCACATGCTCCAGAGTGGCAATCATTCAACACATGTTCAGCCTCCTCATGGGTGAGGCATCGCCGGAGAATAGAGTCGATCCCACGTCTATACAAAGTATCATTCAAGATGAGATAGTATTTCGCGTGGTGACGGATACAGTGGTGATCATCGTGGGATAAATGTGGCTAAAATCGCTGTGTTTGGAGATAAATCAGCAAATCTCCATACCAAGGATCAGTGGTGCTAATCAGGAATAGGAATTCATTCTGAAATGAATCACTGGGCTCAGATTCCATTGAAGCACAGGGAAGATCACACATAAACTTAACAAAGACCAAGGATTTCTTTGATGTGGCCTTGGCAAACTCCATATCGAACCCCTAAAGGATGACAATCCAACGGGAGTACTTGCCCCTGAGTAACTGACGAGTTAGGATGTACTACATTGGGTTTTGTTCTGACAATACGGTGGTAGTGCGGAGAAAAATGTAGTGATGGAACTTTTGTACAGTAATGACCGTGGCCAATGCTAACTTTTCCACATGTGAATAACGAGTTTCAGAATCCATAAGATTCTTACTGGCGTAATAAATCACGTGCTCCTGACCGTGGAGATTGTCCTGCACTAAAACCATGGCGATGGTGGTAGCGAAGGCAGCAATATACAAGAGAAAGTCCTTTGAATAATCTGGGGGGTGTATCACGGGTGAATGAGTCAGAGCGTGCTTAAGATTATCAAAGGCGCGTTGGGCCTAGTCATCCCAGAAGAATGGTGTGTTCTTCTTGAGGAGACGCATATAACTGTGCGTTTTCTCAGCGAAATTGCACACGAAACGGTGGAAAAAGTTTTCCTTCCCTTGCAAACTTTGGATTTCAAGGAGGTTAGTTGGGGCTGGTAGATCTAAGATAGCGGCAATCTTCAAAGGATCGATCTGGATGCCATCTTTGGATACCACAAAGCATAGCAGACGTATCGTCTAAACACAAAAAATGCATTTATGAGGATTGAGCCGTATATTATAATGACGACATCTCACGAATATATCTCTAAGATGACCAGGATGGTCCTCCCGTCACCATGAATGAGCAGGTAGTTCGTCAAGGTATGGTTCAACAATATGTTTAATGTCGTGAAACGCATAGGACATCGCACGCTGGAACGTGGCTCCAACATTTTTCAAGCCAAAAGGTAACTTTTTATATGCAAAGGTTCCCCATGGGCAAATGAATGCCGTATTATGCTGATCGGAGGGTAATATCTCAATCTGATTATAGCCAGAGAAGCCATCCATGAATGAAAAGATGACACTTTCAGCACAGTTGTCGATAATTTGATCGATGTGTGGGGTAGGAAAGTTGTCCTTGGGAAAAGCTTTATTTAAATCCCTAAAGTCGATGCAGACTCTAATGGTGCCCTACTTTTTAATGACAGGGACAACGTTCGATACCGATTCCGTCAGAGGTACATGATAAATAAACCCAGCTTTGAGAAGTTTCTCAATTTTTGCTTTAATAGCTGCGGCCTTTCGAGGATGGACTTGCCTAAGTTTCTGCCTGACAGATTTAGCCGTGGGATAGGTTTTAATCTCATGGACCACAATGGATGGGTCAATCCCCGACATATCTTCATAGGACCAGGCAAAAATATCACGAAATTCCTTAAAAAGTGCCTTGTATGCTTCAGATTCATCTGCCGAGTAGTTATGGCCAAAATGAACATGCTCGATAACATCAGGCTTGGCTGATATGTCAATTGGGTTCGTCTGAGTAATGTTGCAAAGGTTTCCTTCAGAATCTATATCTTGCAACAATATAGGACTTCGGGGAACCTTGACAATATCAGTAGGAAACAAGGATGCAAAATCATGGCTACCCGAACTGGTATTGGGGAGGAACATGGATCTATGATGGTGATCCTCCCAAATGGGCTCATCCGTATTCATGATCTCCATATTGGACTCATCGGAAGGAAAAGTCTCAGATAGATAATCTAGAACAGGAAGAGAAGGTTCTAACTAGTACGGTAAATGGTAAGGATCTGAAGCAACTAGATGAAGGTCATCAGTGTGATCATCGAAAAAGGTTTGAATGGTGTCATACATAGCTTTGTGTGGAATCAATGAGGTGGACTCAACAAGAATTTTTCCCTTAGGCTCATAATAAAATGAGGTGGTCATATGGACTGTTGCAGTATCCATGTTAGGAGGGGTGGATGGAAAAATCCCTATAAGGGATGAATCCTTCAATATGCCTACCCCAATTGAATGGTAAGGAGGGGACTGGCCTAACATGGGGATTTTATTAGCCATAGAGGTAGTAACATCTGATGTACAGAAATCAAGCTGATAAATAGTAACAATTCTCCCTAGATGCGGGAATTGGACTGTTCAGAATACTATTGAAGCAACAGCAGTCACGGCATAGAACCAATTCCTTCCTAGAAGGAGGTTGTAATCTAAAGGGGCATCTACCACTTCTACTTGGATGGAAATGGTTTTGCCCCCCAGCTCGACCGCTAGGGCTGATATGAGACCATGGGGTTGGAAACCCCATCCGTCAAAGGCTTTAAGGGTCGTAGTTGATGTGACAAGCTCGGGAGAGTCGAGAGCCCTCCAACAAGTTAGAGATAACACTGAGGTCGAAGCTCCTTGATCTAGTATCGTTCGAAAGACTTTCTTTCCCACTACTTTCGTAATGATCTGAAAAGAAAGTTTATGCGGTAATATAGGCTTGTAGTTCTCAACATTGAAATGAATCAAGTTAGTATTATCTGGGTCTAAAGCTCCTAATGCTGTCAACAAGTTCTTGCGCTGTGTGGGGCAACTTTGGAGCACTTCTAGGGTAGACATCACACAAGGTGCCTGAGCGAGATATTCAACCACATTATAAAATTGAGCAGCTCGGGCATTGGGATTAAAGACAACCTTCTGAAGAGTACTCTTAGGTGGGTGCAAAATCATGTCGAGAGTAGGCCTCTCGATAGATAAGGGGACAGTAGACGAGGATTCAGGAGAACTAGTGGAGGATAATTTTCCTGAAGAAGATTGATCTTCTTTCTTATCTGTGGGTTTATCATAATTTTGACTTCAAGTTTACTGATGGATGGTATCTAAGGACTTCATACGAATTTCCTCTGATGAACTAGAGTTACCCTAATTAGACATGTGGTCTATCAATTGTTGTTGAGAGGGAAAAGGATCCATAAGTACTGCAGGAGCGGGATTGGACTTCAGAAATTGGGAGATTTCGTCCCGACGAGGACACTCCTTTAAAAAATTGTCACCATCGCATAGTAGACAGGGATATTTTTCCTTCCTTTTCCCTTTGTCGTTATCACTGTTGGTTGGTCTTGGAGTCTCCGGTTGGTTTCTAGGTTTTTTATTTCTATTTTTACCTTTCTTTTTATTATTACCCGACATTTGAGTACTTTGAATATAATTGATCTCGGTGGAAACCTTAGGAGTCAAAGGAGTAGGGTTGGTAGTTTGGTTTTGCTTAGCAGGTTTCGCTGCGGACGGGGACTGGATTGAACCAATAATCCCATCAACAGGTACTTCTGCTGGTGGCTTGGCAGAATCAGTGCTAGGGCGAGGAGCTTGAGGAATCAGGTCATAAAAAGTTCCAGACTGGGAATAGACAAAGTCTAGGTACTGATCCTGGCTAATTTCCTGCTCTTTGGTAACAGCACCGCCCATAGCCATATCTCGAGCAATAGGAGGCAACAAGGATTTAGTGAACCAATCAGCTAGTAACTGATCCAGAATAGGGGCCTTAATAAGCCTTCTCCGCCTTCTCCACTCATGAATATGATCGTAAATGTGGGTGGAGGTGTTCTGTCATAGAGAGGTTAAAAGATCAGTGCCCGTTTCATAACGAATAGGGAGCTGAAAGTGTGTAAGAAACATTGTTGCCAATGAGCCAAAATCCACAAACGAATGTTGTGGGAATTCAATGTACCACTTCGAGGCTGTATCGGTCAAAGTTCGCTGAAAGAGTCATAACCGAAGGGAGTCATCCATGAGGGAGTTGGAAGAACACCACAAATGGAATGTCATAACATGGTTCTTCGGATCTTCTCCCTGCTTCCCATCAAATTTCGGAATATTCGATGGTAACTTTACTAGAATAGGAGGCCACGAGGGATTGTGTTGAATGGGGTCATTAATCAACTTGGACAAATCAGGTAAGTCCAAAGTTGCTAGGAAAGGTAACTGTCGGTTGGCTTGCACATACTGGTAATATTGATATGGCATATAATTACCAGTAGGACCATAAGTTGACTGAAAAATAGGTTGCTGTGACGAAGAACTACTGGAAAATCCACCCACAAGGGGTTGATTTTCGGGATCAGGACCGCCAGGACCACTAGGGCCTCTAGGAGGAAGACCACCAGGGCCACTGGGACCACCAGGACCACTGAGACCACCAAGACCACCAGGACCACCAGGAGGCAGACCACTAGACCCTCCAGAGTCACCAGGAGGTAAACCTCCAGAGCCTCTGGAACCACTAGGTGGAGGGCTACTAGACCCTCTAGAGCCATAAGGAGGAAAGCCACCAGCCCCCCCAGGACCACTAGGACCACTAGGACCATAAGGAGGAAAGGTCCCAGATCCTCCAGGACCATTAGGTCCCGCAGGGGGAGGACCTCCATAAGGCGGTCCTCAGGCACCTCCCACAGTATGTATAGGTATCCCCCCCATAGCTGGCATGTAAGACTAGTTGGGTTGCCCCGATGGCGTAAAAGTGTTACTAGAGTATGGAATTCCAGCATAAGGAATTCATGTAGGATTGGGTGGATGATTACCTACAGGTATTTGATAACCATAACCTCCAAAAGACTGAACGATTGGAGGCTGTACCCCCAAGGGTTGACCTGAACTGGATGGGGGATTAACTACAGTAGTATGGGTGGGAGGGACATAAACTTTACATGGTTCTATGTTAGAGGTCTGCCCTTGACTAGGTACAATTCCATCCACAGATAACATAGGTCGTGTCGGGGGTTTCCCCCCAGCACTAGAAGGTACCGACGAAACGGGAATTGAAGGTTGGGCCCCATGTGCAAAAGACTTGGGAGGATTAGGAACAAACATAACATTAGAGGTGATAGGGGTGGTAATTTGACCTAGGTTGTGTGGTGTTACTGCATGATCTATAATCAGTTCAATGGGTCTCATAGAATCGACAAGTGAACGATATCCCACAGGAAGAGATGTGGAACGTGATGGTGTTGGTCCTAATATTTCATCTATCTGCTTATCAATCTCCTGTGCAGGGAGAATGGAAGCACGGTATTACCTACATTCTTCTTCGTCTTCATAAGAGTTTACACAGGTGCCAAATGAGGCAATGGCATGTCCTATAGGTGTATCCCAAAATGGAGCATTGGGACCAAAATCTAGACGGGTTGTATCATCAACATGACCGTCTGTGGGAGAATGGAACGGTGTATTTCCCTGAGAAGGTTGTTGGACCAAGGGAGGCAAGTGTGAAGAATATGGTACTCCACTTTCCGCAACCACATTGTCTCCCACTTGGGAGGTGGTAGCAGCTCCTTGGTCGATAGCTTCCATAGGATTTTCTCCTAAACCAGGAATAAAATCAGGTGGCAAGCCCCATACTCTTCTGGATTGTCTTAACTCAGCCAGTTGGTACAGTTCCTATCTGACCTAGGGTCTGAAAATCTAGAAAATACACCAAAAAATGTCCCTACACAAGCTATAGGTCAAAACAAGCACACTTAAAATGATAGGTGGAGTTCAAAAGTCAGGTCTCTCACCAAGATTGTCAAGAAGGTACCACTCGCGATATACCTCGAGGGTACATGCGTAGTAATCTCCTTGAATGTTGTTTTCGGTGTATGGCTCCAAACAAGACGACCAAAGGGATTTTCTCAGATGGATAAGGTATCCTATTGGGGTCTCCCAATATACTCAAGGTATGTGGGAGCTTGAATCGGTAGTAGTGCTGTCTAATGCATAATCGTACACAAGGGGCCTTCCGATATACACTTGAGTACGTGAAGTACCTTTCTATATACCTCAAGGGTACGTGAAAGGTCGTTCAATATAACGATGGTACGTGGAAGAACTGCGCGAGTCCCAGGATGTAATGCTGACAAATAACGACAACTCCTATGTTTAACGATGCCCAAACACGTCTCTAACCTATCACTCAATTGCTACGTAAATTTTAACCTACAACTATCGTTAATTTTAAAGTGGACGGTTAGGTGAATGCATGACATTTTGACAGAAAAGTAAAACCATGCAATATTCTTGTGCAAATGTTCACTTTACCGTTCAGTATGCCTACTTACGGGAGGGAAAGAGAGTGTTTTATTTTTGTTTCAAAACCAAAAATATCTCCAAGCAACAGTCATGAACACCAAATCAAAGATAAGCATTAACTTTTCCAAACTGATTTCTCCTTTCTAAAAGCAAATGAGAAGGGGAAGAATCTCTTTTCCTAAAAGAAAAACAAGAAGCACACCTATATGCAAATGCACTCTATTTTTTCAATTCTCTCAAAACATAAGAAAATCTAACTTAAAACTACCATTTTTTTTATGTTGATCGAGATAGTTCTAAATGCATAAGAGACGAAAGAACATGAAGGTCCTGAAAGCTTGTAAAGCCAATCAGACAACCAATGTTCAATGCTCAATGATGATATCCTAGTCTCAGTCAAAAATTTTCTTTTTTAAAGGAAGGAAAAAGAAGTTTACTATGCAAATAAGAAATGAAACCTAGAAGCTAATCTAGTGTTCTTATTTTAGTCTATGCAACAGAAACGAAAAGAGATTTTAATAACACCCTAGGCTTTTCAGAAAACAAGAAATCCCTTCGTAAACACAACCAACAAGCATGGAAGTGGATGAACAATCAAAGGACCTAATCAAAATTTTGAAATTCCACTCAAATCAATCTTAAACCATAAAATTATCAAGCCACAAAATACAGATTCTATAACACAAGTCTGATAAGCAAGACTGAAAGCAACAAAACCCAAATTTTTGCAAAAAAAATGAGGAAAAAAGGCTTTGGAATCATGCCTACTTGGCACCGCGCTTCTCAGGTGTTGACAGAGCGTTTCTAACCCAGAATTGCTTCTCGCCAACAGGATACAGGCGGTGACACCACGTACTGCCCACTTTGTTCAGGTGGTGGCACCGCTCCTCGTACATAACATAGGTGTGGTTCCCTGTAGATGGCCAAAACACAAAGAGAACGATGGATCAAGTCAAAAAATGACTAGATCAATGTGAACACTGTTAGATTGAGTATGAAAATAGAGCATAAAAGATCAAAATGACTCAGATCTGAACAGATCTGGAAGTTTCAAACCCAAATGAAGTAAGTCGGAAAGTAGATCTGACTGTAGAGAGTTGAAGAAGGAGCCTGGATTCGAACAAGAGTTGCAGACTGAGGAAGATCAAAAAAACTAATATACTATTCCCCAGCGGAGTCGCCAGATTTGTTAGCTGGAATTTCACCTTCTGCGAACAACAAGGTGTTCCATTGGTCTGAATGGTTCAGATCCAGAACACATAGAGGACAAAGGTTGAAGACTCTCCCTAGACACCGTAGATACCTGGAATGTAATGCTTCGATTGTTACCTTGTGTACCTGCAATAGTATTTAACACACAAACATATCGAAACCAGCAGAATATAATCTACTAATCTATGTTAGTGACTAAGGAATCTAACAACATACATGTGAAATCAAACACCAACAATATATGTGGGACAGAAATCAACTTGCATTAATATAGAAATATGAAGAAGTTAACAACCAAGCCTTAATGTTGACATGCATCTCCATGAAACCAAGCATTCTCATCCCCAAAAGCTCCGACTCTAGCTCTCTATGCTCCCCCAAATGGTCTTGGGCCAAGTGATCAATCCAACAGCATAACAATACCTTAAGAGTTCCCTCCTCAACCATGGCTATGAGCTCATATTTATAAGGCTTAATGGATAGGGATGGTTGAGATATTAGTGGGTGAGGTGGCCTCTAAGATCCTAGGATGAGGGATCTCGAGCTCAACTGACCCACAACAGTAGGGATAAGGGAGGACACGAGGCTTATCATCTAGAAGCCTCGAGAAACTTTGTTTTCCCTTTTTACCCAGGGTACCGCGTTTCTCCTTAAATGACAGAGCGGTTCTGGTAAGAAATGCTTATGGACTAAGGGCCATAAGTGGTGGCATCACTGGTGGACAACAAGGGATAGGCAGTGCGAACAAGGTACCACTTCTGGATAATAGAGGAAGTGCAGTGCTAGGAATTTTCATGGAAGATTGATAATAGCGATGAGTTTCCACTCCAAGAGCTGGGATTCAGGGCAAGTAGGTATGTCAAAGTTCTTATCACATGATGGTGACAGGATTTTGGTATAACAGTAACATAGCCAACCCAACCCACAGTTGGGTTTATCAGGCCACCCATTGTCACATGGAAAGAATCACATAGTTATGCCAATATTGGCATATGCAGCTAGGTTTATCAAGCTACCAAAATAACTAAGGGAAATAATTTGTAAGCTAGTGATATCAACCACAATGCTAAAGGCACCTCAAGAAGACTCATTCATCCTGGCACCCACAATATGTACCCCACACAACATCAATAAGGTCCCCTTCTTTGTTCAACAATCCGTTGGGCATCCCCTTCCTCTAGGTGTTATTCAATGTATGCATAGAAAGGTAATCCAAACCCTATCATCTTCCAAGTGGTTGCAGCCTTCATTAGGTTTATCAAGTTTGTTATTGGAAATTATAAGACAATGCCGACGGAGGTTGTTTCCCTAGATTGAAAGACTCAAAACTAGAACAAAACAAACTACATAATAGATAAACTTTCCCTAGGATCAAATAAACTACTTGAATTAATTGCTCTCCTCACCTTCCACGAGCTGTAAAGGTGTAAACCTTGATGTGCTTTTCCTATGCAGATATCCTGCAATCGAGACAACAAAACACAAACCAAGTGAGAGTAACAAGATGGTTTATAATCCTATGTAAAAGACCAAGGAGTTAAACATTAATAAACAAAACATGATAATCAGACATAAAAAGTTTATGGGAAAAAAACTATATTTGCATTAAAATATGAAGAAAGGAGAGTATAATACCAATGCCTTGGTGTTGAGAACTATTCTTAAAGGAACCTTGCTTCAAATCCTTTAATTTTCCTACTAATCACTCAAGAATATGAATGAATTTGGCCAGAATTTGGGTGTTATAACACGTTCTTCCTCGCCTGTTCCCATGAAGGGTGAGATAGTATATAAGTGCTTGAGAGGATAGGATAAGTTGAGGATTCTATGGGAGAGGTGGAGGGGTGATCCTAGGATGGGGGATCTCGAGCTCCAATTATCCTGAATCATAGGGAGGGGGATCCATGAAGGCTAGTTTCGAGAAGCCTCTCGAACCTTCCTTTTTTGCCTTCATAAGTCGAGCACCGCACCTTGTTCAAGGAGAAAAGGCGGTACTAAGGGAGCACTACTACTTCTAAGTGAAAAGCAGGCAGTGGCAACGCTCTTTGCAAATGTAGAAAAGATGTTGTTGAGATGGGTACCGCGGGTTACTCACAGGTAAAGTGCGGTGGTGGCCAAAACCAATAAATTATCCATGCTTACTCATTTTCAACTCCAAATTTTGAGGAATTTAAGGCATATACTGAGATAGTTATCCCACAACAAGATGTTGGAGAGAATTGAGTGTAACAAAATGTCCCCCAAAGCATGAGGCTAGAGGGAAAGGATAGGCAAAGGATTTGTAAGAGCAAGTTATCACTTCGAGGCAATAGTCCAAATATCATAACTCATTAATGACCAAGGTAATCTTGCAGTACATTTACACTTTGATACATATCCATATGTCTCGTAACATGGTTGCTAACCAATACAATGCAGATTCATATGAGATATAAACAATCATGGCTTCTAAGATACAACGTAGATCCATGACGAAGGCTCAGATTTAGACATAGCTACCAGACATACAAAGTATATATATGTCATACTAATGCAAATCTAAGCACAACCATGAACATACAAATGTGGATCCATGATATGAATCATACAAATACTCTATCACAACCTGGGGAAAGCAATGAACACTAATTAACAGATACCCAGGGTCTTCATCTTGTCTTCAACAAAGTACAATTCTACCGTGGCTAATACATGTCTTGAAGTCGAACATGGTAGAAACCACTTGATTGTCGATCAATGATGAAAATCGTTACCAAGTGCGAGAGAAATCACCATTAATGTTAATGATTCCCAAGGTACCCTAGAACATTCCTCCGAATGTGAATAGATGGACTGATGTCAAACACTCAGTTGAATATTTATATCAAAGGAAAATAATGTAAACCTATTGTCGAAAGTTAGAACATATGTCATTGATGTATATAGATCTCAAGGTATTGACTTATTTCTAAGACTAATTCGTGGAAGAAGTGTTGATGTTGGTCGGAATAGTCTTGTCGAAGGAGGGCCATGATGAATCCCTCATCAACGACACGAAACTTGGAACAAAGTTATGGAATTAGAGTATGAAGTAACCATAGGAATGACTCAAAGGTAATTGTCACAACATAAAAGGTAGTTTTGACTGCAGAGGGTAATTCTCAACACAACTTTCCTTTGAACATTGGGAGGAATGACCAAAGACTTGGCAGCATTGACTTGATGAGGAGGATACCAGGAGATAATGCGACGTTGGAGGACGCATTCTTTGAAAAGATTCAAAGGAGTAACATGACTCATGACAGTGGATCGACTAGGAGACAAACTGAATACCCAACTGTTTGAATGAAATGCATATAGGTGCCATGTTCAAAGGTGACTAGAAAAACTGCCATTATTGCAAATGAAACATAGTTCCCTTCCCTTAATTTCCCCATCATGATTGATGAGTGCCTCTTTACTTCTTAACAAGTTCAAATACGGTAAAAAACACTTGTTGTATCTTATCATGAGATAAGTTCATTCGCATATGTTTTTTGAACCTGAGAAAGGAGGGGTTCGTTCCCAAAAAAGGGTATTTCATTGTTTGATTTAACGAGTCCAATGAAAGGAAACTCGATGTCGTTCATGTTTATAGATTCTGAATGGGACCGAAGAAGGCTCTGAAAGGTCCTTTTCCGTAAAATTTAGTCCTCGAGGCCCGAAAAGTATAAAATAATACCCTAGAGAACTCTTCTAGTCAATGACTAGAGTGAACCTTTTTCGTATATAATCAATACGAACCGAAAAAGGGGTAAACTATCGTCGGAAAGACGACCCTTGAAGTAATTTTATGAGCGTGAAGGTGACAAGTTCACTCGGTGATCTTTTCACATTTTAAGAGTCAACAAATCTTAAAGAGGACTTTATTAAGGTTTATTTTCGTAAATAACTTTAACGAGTCTAGAAAAGTAATAAAAGTAGACTCAAAAACTTAGTTCTAGGGTTTAACGAGCATGACTACAGTTTAAAAATGCACTCGAAACCTTTTTCATGTTTGAATTTAGAGCACGGAAAAGTGATAAAGTAAGCTCAAACCATTTTCATGTTTTAACCAGAGCACAAAAAATGTAAAAAGTAAGCTCAACACCATCTTAGTATTTTTAACGAGCTCAAAGATGAGTTGGAAGAATGGTCAGGGTATCTGCTTCATTTTTTAACGAGCTTGCAACAGAGAATGAATTGTGTTCAAGATGTTGATTCATGGTTTAGCAAACTTGAAACTAAGAAGAAAGTATGCTCATCATGAGTCTTTTCAGCAACATTTTCTCAACATGATGTCCAGAGGTTGGTACTTTCCTAGTAAAACTATCCAACGGCTCAACTTCAACATAAATAGGTTGAAATCATGCCCCCGAAGCTTAGTTTCATTTTCCCACTCTTTTTTCTTCACCAAACTTAAAACTAGGGGTACTACTAAGAAAAGGTTCACCAGATACAAAGCAAGAAAGAATATCTAAAGGTAGATGAAATGAAGGTTCCAGTCCTAAAAAAGGATGGAAGACTCACCTTAAAGGGGTGACCTATTTCATTTTTACACGAGCTTGAAATATAAAAGAACTATGCTTGAAGGATGGTTTCATTTTCATGCAATCTTGAAACCAGAAGTAAACTTTGCTTGAGAAAGCCTATTTTATTTTTTAACGAGCTTGACCTAGAAAGGGAACTATACTCCAGAATGGTTTCATTTTTAGACAAGCTTGAAACCAAAGGGTAAACTATGCTTGGTATTGGTTTCATTTTTACACAAACTTGAAACCAAAAGGTAAACTATGTTGGAGGTTGGTTTCATTTTTACACAAGATTGAAACCAAAAAGTAAACTAGGCTTGAGGTTGGTTTTATTTTTTAACGATCTTGAAACCATAAGTAAATTATCCTTGGGGCCAGTTTTATTTTTCAACGAGCCTAAAACTAGAAACAAACTATGCTAGAGTCACATGTTTCATTTTTTAACGAGCTTGACACAGAATGGGAACTATGTTCGTAAATGCCCGTTTCATTTGTTTAACGAGCTTGACACATGAAAAGAACTATGTTCAGGAACTTGTTTCATTTTTTAATGTGCTTGACACAAAATCAAAACTATGCTCTTAGACTTGTTTCATTTTTTAATGAGCTTGAAAAAGAAAAGAACTATGCTCCCTTTATCAAAACTATGCTCTTAGACTTGTTTCATTTTTTAATGAGCTTGAAAAAGAAAAGAACTATGCTCCCTTTAGTTCTTATCCAACATGATGTCCAGAGGTTGGTAGGTTTCCCCTATTACATAAAAAATTAGTGGCTTAACTCTAGTATGATGTCCATAGACTGGAGACATGCCCCTTAAGATTCTCCATGATGGGAATAAGCTATTGGTTTCCAAATGACTGAACTTTGGCGTGATGTCCAGAGTCTAGAGACACGACTGATGAAGGGGAAGGAACCACAAGAACATCGGTACATTCAGGGAAGTTTGATGACTAGGATTCATATGACGAGCAGGTTTAACAAAGCAAAGTTGATTAATGGTCAGAATATTCCCATCATGGGGAAAATGAATCACTATAAAGAGTGTGGACACTACATCTTGCATGGCGTAAACATAATATCCTCCAAGGAGTAGATTAAAATATAAAGGACCTTGGAGTACCATAACATCGATACAAACAATTTTCCCTCCTAAGGTAATAGGAAAATGAGGAAGGATCCCCAAAGGTGCAGTAGGTATCCTATTGAAATCCAGTATCTGGTCGAAATATGGCATTAGATGAGGAGACCCTATAGCTTTCCAAGCAGTTGAAGATAGAATACTAACAAAAACACCTTCATTAGCAATAGTGTGAAGCATGCTCCTAGAAGTAACTTGCATAGATATCTAGAAAGGAACACTCAAAGCAATACAAGATTATGTTAGATCACTCCAATCAAAGGAAATAAACTCGGTACTTGGAGGGGTTTCTGTTAAAATAGACAGAATTTCCCCTTGCGTAGAAAAATCAGAACTGACTACGAATTTTTTTGATATTTTCATTTCACTCTCAACTTGAAGAGAGGGACAAGACGAATACTGTGTCAAAGTGACTACTCCACTCTTAACACTCTTGGGTGAAAGAGTGGGATCGGGTGGAGAAGACATCGACTCGGCCACTTGAAATTCACTCTTCAAAGGAAGAGTGGGATCAACTATGGATGAAACCGAATTGACCACTTGTTCAACCAGTGAGGAGTCAAGAGACAACTTACGATAACCTGTTGGAAGTCGTTGGTGAGGAACAGTAATATCTTCCAACAACTTTGAAGCTTCATCCTTGTGAGGAAAAAGGTAAGTAAGGTGGATGTCCTTACACGACAAACAAGGATTTTTTACTTTTCCATTTCAACTCTTAACAACAGAGTCACTGGTTGATGGGGTATCATCAGTATGATGACCAGAGGCTGATAACATAGGGTGTTGGGAGCCACTAGGCCACACTTCAAAAACTTGAGAAATACCAAGGCAATCCTTTAGAAGGTGATCACCCTTACAAATCCTGCAAGGGAACTGTTATCCCTAAAGTTGAACCTAGACTATAGGGGTTCAAGCTTAAAAAAATCTTTTTCAAAAATATAATTCAATGAAATTAAGATAAAAACTGGGCTGGTATGAAATTAAAGATATAGGAAAATCACATAATCATTAAAGATCTCTACAACATAAAACAAAATACAAAATTCAATATCAAAGAAACTACGAGCACAAATTTATGAAATGAGACTGACTCTGTTATTAAAAGTTTAAAAGATAATTGTACTTCACCATAAGAATCATGTAATGGGATTCAATTGACCATATACAGGATAAATAACAAGAAATACAATTCATAAGATACAAATCCAACTCATAATCATAATCATATCAAATCAGAACCTGTATTGAAGATGCAGAGCATTTCATGTCATACAGAATATCATCAAAATTGGATTTCCATAACTCCAATTGCCACCAATCTCATCAGGGGTTGTGTCCCGCATACATCAATTAATTGCAGGAACCAACAGCTTACAACCATGCTGGATTCTTCAAAGGAGAGATAACGACTTTAACCTGTAAGTAATTTTGGAGACTATATATACCCTTCTCTCTTCCAGTGCCACTCATTTTATAGCCACAAAAAGGTATACCAGCATCAAAAAATGTCAAAGCAATTAACCCAAACTTTTCCTACATGTAAGGCACGAGTAAGAGTGTTCGCGGTTTCTATACTCTTTGTAAACACTCCTGCTGCCAAGCCATAACGACTAGCATTCCCCGCTTTATCACTTTGTTTAAATCTTTGAATTTCATAATTGATTGTACAGGGCCAAATATTTCATCAGTAGCTATGGCCATGTTATCCCCCGAAATGTTATTCCCATACCTAAACTTCTGAGAAAATTGTAGGCATAATATAGAAACCCTTGGTACCAATTTTCAAACAGATGTCCAGAGGAGAGCCTCGTGGAGATGGCGCACTTGTTATTGTCTTTGTAGGTTAGGAAATATTATCATATTTTCTCTTCACTCCAGACATAGTGCCAAAACCTCCAGAGTTGCAGTCTGTAACAAGCAGACTATCTTCTTCATTGATGAACATCCGCTCGTCAAGTTCCCCTCTGTCATAAATTGCATCTTCATAATCCTTTTCTAGGATTTCAATGCTTGATGCAACTGAGCTCTCTTCCATAAGACCATAAAAATAGGAGAAGGCATCTATGTCAATATCCTTTAACTCTTCTACTTGGCATTTTGAAGCTGGACGTGGGCTTTTCTTCAAAATGTCAACAATTAAGTTATTGGCCATTTTAATTGTTTCTAGCAAATCAACTTCTGAGGCATGAACGATATTTCATAATGATGATATAAGATCAACCCCCTGTTACAAGTTTTGCACCACTCTCTTTCCCAACCTTAATATAACGCAAAATTTTGTTAAACTGCTCCTGGTCAATCTGAGGACCTTGCTCAACACCTTTTCTAAAGGGATCACCAACAACACGACTAAGGCACTGTGCTTTTGCCTTTTCTACATATTCATCTAAACACACAAATTGTAAACTTTAATTCCACATGAGTGCCATCATGATTGCTTTTCTATCTGATCTCAATATTCAAATTGAAACCTGAGTGGTCACTTTGACATTTGGATGCTGCCAGAAACTAAAATTTTGTTGGAGCAGATCTGATGATAACAGGAACTTTGGCTTACAAGTAGTTTTGGTAGGTATTCCAACACTCTCACTAGGAAGATTAATTGGTTGGGATTTGGTCAAGCTTCTTCCTTTCTTCTTAATTTTTATTTTCTTCTTCTTATTCGCCTGACCACTAGTACTGCTACTTTCAACATGAAAAGAGGGAGAAAGGGAAGAATACCCATATGGAGAACAAGGTGTAGGATTCACAGGAGGTTGGTGTTCTCGTGAGGGAGAATTAACATCTGAGACATAAGGTGGGATTGGAATCACCGAGCTAGCGAATAACCATATAGGTAATCCTATAGTCAATACGGGAAGAATCAAAATATCTATGAGAGGAGGACCAACATTTCCAAATGTAGAAAAAAAAAGGTTCCCCTTGAGAAGGGACCTCTGTGGAGAACCTCCTGCAATAAACAATGAGAATGCAAAAATATTGAAGCACAAAAGACATTTTATTGATCACGGGCCACTTTGAGGGGGCAACCTCCTTTGAGCAAGATCAATACAAAATAACTCTTCGGTGCTTTCAATAGCCTCGACACATACTTATATACTAAGTCTAATCTAAACAACTATTACTCCACATGAATGTGGGATAATGAAACCTATTAACTGGATGACTTAACAACTATTACTTACTCCCCATGAATGTGGGATAATACATCATACTAATTGGACGGCTTACAAAACATATGCGTCCGACAAAATATACCAACAAAATAAAGAGGGGGGTTGACACGGGTTCTTAAAATACCCTCCCTCTTAGAAAAATCTTTGTCCTCAAAGCTTTAGATGTGGAAATAGCTGCTAAATCTGAAGGAGGGGTTCCCATGTAGCATCCTCTAGTTGCATGCTGGGCCACTAAATTGAAGACCTTTTTGATGGACCAAGAGAGAATCTAACAAGTGCGCTTATTAAGGATGGCCTCTGACTTCACAATGATGGATCCTCAGTAACCCATTCTGGTAAAACAATTTGGGCGTTGATGTCGGCACCGATCACTCGCTGAATGCGAGAAGGAGGAAGTGCCAATTTATAAGCAACATACCCAATCTTTTGAAGAACTAGATATGGGCCAGAGATCTTTGGAGCGAGTGTTTGATACCCTTTGTCTTTCATGGAGGATTGCTTGTAATGCTGCAGACGAAGAAAAACCATATCACCAACTTGAAAAGTGCGCTTAGAACGGTGTTGATCAGCCTGTTGTTTCATGCGAGCTCTTGTCAGGTGAAGATTGTCCTACAGGAGGTGAAGAATCTGATGTCAGTTTCGAAGAACCATGTCAATTGCCTGAACTGGTGAACTGCTGGGGGTGGATGGGAGGAGTATTGGAGGTGCATGACCATAGACTGCCTCATATAGAGTCATTTTAGATGCAGTATGGTAGGAATTATTGTACCACCATTCAACGAGAGGGAGCCACTATTCCCATTGATGTTGTTCTTCAGAGATGAAACAACAAAGATAAGTTTCCCAATATTTGTTGACGACTGTAGTTGGACCCTCTATTGGTGGGTGATAAACTGAACTCATATGCAGTTTGGTGTCAGGGAGGCGAAAATGACTTGTGAATGTTGTGTTGTGGTCTGAGACAATGGAATAAGGGATTCCATGAAGAAGGAATATCTGGGCCATGAAAATTTGTGCAATTGAAGAGGTGATATATGGATGGAGTGTAGTTTCACCCTTATGGTGCTGACAAGGAACACATTCGGCAACCATATGTTGAATTTCGGGTTGCACCCCCTTCCAAAAGAAGTTACAGCGCCCCAGCTCATATGTTTTGATGAACCTAGAGTGCGCTGCTGATGGAGAAGCATGGAGTTCATAAAAGACCACATGTTTGAGGTCTGTGCTCTAGGGAAGCACCAGATGACCCTTGTATCTCAGAGAAAATCCATCCCAAGAGGAATATGGTACCATAGAAGGGTTACTGTCCAACTGTTGGATGACTTCAGATAATGAGGATTCATTTACATAGCATTGCTGAAGAGAGTGTAACCAAGTTGGAAGAGGCATAGAAATAACTGAAAGAGAAACATGGGCATCAAATGTGTGGAAAAGAGCATCCAGCGCAAGATTGTCCTGAGCCTTCTTATAGTGATAATCCCTGAGTTTGAGAACCCATTGTGGTTGTGTTGGGGATGAGACCCATTGTTCCAGGAAATATTTCAAACTCTGGTGATCATTCTTGATGCCGAAAGGATTCTCTAAGAGGGATGGCCACCACTTCTATACTGTGTGCAAAATAGTCATAATTTCCTTCTCATATGTAGAGGTGGATAAATTATTTCCAGAAGTGCATTTGTCGGTGAAGGCAATGGGATGTTTGTTACGGAGAGAAATTCCTATGGCTTGGGGTACCACAATAGACAGC